>PVIR01003427.1:77902-88978 GCA_004026965.1 Petromus typicus
GAGGCTGAGCTCAGGGCCAGCCTGAACCACAAAGCGAGACCCTGTCTCCAAAAACCTAAAAAAGAGCAACAACAACAATTGGGAATCATTGAATGGATATGGCCACTCCACTGCATGGATGACTTATTAAACTGAGGCAGAGCCCACCAAGCCCCAGATGTAACCATTGGCATGACTGAGTGTGTGATGTCTTTGCAGCCTCCAAGGGATGAGAGCCTAAATGGACTCCTACAGGGATACCGGATCTACTACCGGGAGCTGGAGTCTGAAGCAGGCGCCAGCCCCGAGGCCAAGACGCTCAAAAGCCCTTCCGCTCTTCGAGCCGAGCTCACTGGTGAGCCCTCCGACCCTGCCCCAGAGGTTCCCAGCAACACTGCACCATGAGAGCCGAGGGCGCAGGGACCTGTGCTGAGGACCATGATCATGGGGTTTGTGCTGGCAGCAAGTAGAATGTAGGTTTGAGGCCAGTGGGCAATAGCTTGGGGGCAGCAGGGCCTGGAGTGCCATGGCCAAAGGGAGGACAAGCATCAGGCCCTCGAGAATCCCTGCTGTGTTTCATGGGGATCCGAGGGCCTGAGGCTGAGGCTGGACCAGACTCACCATGGCAAAGGCAGGCTCTGTGTTGTCACACCACATGGCCTCAGCCTACAGCCTTAGTCCTGCCCCTGGCCTGCCCTGGGCCTGGCCTGCTTGCTTTGCCTTTGGTCCAGCATCACCAGGGCAGCCCCAGGAATGGCAGGACCCTCACTCCACACCTCCTGTCCTCTCAGAAGGGCACAGAAGCCTTTATCTCCTAGCTATTCCCATCTTATCAGTTTGTCCTTGGCAAGGACTCAGGCAGGGAGTAGGTCTAGGACTGTGTCCTGGGCAGCACCTTCCAGGTGTCCACCCCATTAGCCAGGAGGCTGCTTCCCAGTACTCGGCCTCTCACCAGGCCTGGATGGCCCACAGGTGCAGGTGACCTTGTTGGGTATGGGAGCAGTGCTGCTGTCCTGATGAAAGAAGCTGGCCTCATTGTCACCTTCACCCTGCCCAGAAGGTGCTAATTCATTACTAATGAATGACTGGCCCAGGCTCAGCACCACAGAAGCCCCAACCCCCGCGGGGCTGAGCACATGCACCAGGTTGCACACAGGTGCCTAGTTCTGGTGATCTCCAGGCAGGGCTCCATAGATGAGCATCAACAAGCTGACAGCCAGACACTGTACCATGTTCTGTTCTGTCAGAGGATGGCTGCCTCCGCCTGTCCCCGACTGGTGTGTTGCTGTTGTAGGAAGCACATGGGTAACCCCAGGCCAGATGGGAAAGATGTGAGCAGCATCACAGTCAGTGCCTCTGGGCGCCTCCCCCTCATGTCCACTGCTGTAACTGCTTCCCTCTATGCTAACTGCCTTTCTGCTTTGCTTACCCCTGATAGCCCAAAGCAGCTTCAAGACCGTGAACAGCAGCTCCACGTTAACAACGTACGAATTAACACGTAAGTGTGCACTCCAGCCAGAGGCCACTGTGACCAGGCCTCGCCAATTAGGCTCTCAGGGGACCAAGGGGGACCAGGCTGGATTAATGGCTCCAATCTCTGGAGCACCTCCTCCCCAAACTCTGCTTCTTAACATGCTGAGAGGAAACTTTTGGAAGTAGAAGCTGGTGGGTTTTCAGTATTGACATCTGGTCTCCTGAGTTGGGGAAAAGTTGGGTTAAGCAGGACCTTCTCTCTGACTCCTTTGGGCCTTTCAGGTGTAAGTTGTAAGCATTAAATGTATTGAGTTCCCCATTTTTAGTGGGTGACAGTGATCTACTTCCCACCATCCACCTCCAGAACTTTCCCATCTTTCCAAACTGAAACTGTCCTTGATAAATACTAATTCTTCCTCCCCTTCCCAGCATCCTCTCTTCCTGTCTCTGAGGCCAGCAGCTCTCGGGGCCTCATACAGGCAGACAGTCCTGAGTTCCCCCAGCCTCCGTAATTCCCTGAGAATCCTGTCCTCACAGCTCATCCCCCATTGACAGGACGGGTCAGAACGTCCTCCTTCCTAAAGCTGCACTGCGTTCTGTTTGCCTGGCCTTCCTTCCTCTGACCTTAACGAACTGTGCAGCTTTCCCTGCAGGCTCTGGTCACGGATGGTTTCAAGATTCGCATGTGGGGCCTGAGCATTTGAGTCACTAGTAGAGCATTGCTTAGGATTCAAGAAACTCTGGATTTCATCCCCAGCATTTTAAAAAAATCCAGTGTGGGGCTCATAGTGACCCCATAATGTGATTATCTTTAATGCAGGGAACATGGCTGGGTCAGAGTAGACCAGGGGTTTGAAGAGTACAGCCAGGCCCCTCATAGACCCTAGGCCATTTCTTCAAGGGCCTCATCCATACCACATCCTTCCATCCCAGCCGGTGGCCAGTGAGCCCAGCTCTGGGTAACAGGGCAGGGTGCATCCTGAGATGTCTTCTCCCTCAGCCACACTCCTTCCCAGAGCACTGCTTGTCCTGCAGGCCTTTGCTCCTCTATCACTCTTTCCCCACGTTCACTGCTCCTGAGCCCATGTTTGTGAAGTAACCCCCTGGGCCAGGCACCTCCTGCACCCCCCTCAACAGAGGAGCAAGTTAGAGCTGGGGACCACCCATCCCTCTGAGAGGGTCCCCGGACTTGAGGTCATGCTAGGATTTCGGCCTCCTCCTCGCAGGACCCAGTCACCATGTGAGTCCCAGGCTGAGACCCGCTAGCCAGATGAGAAGGTTCAGGAGCACCTCCTGTGAACTGGTCTCTGTCCCTTCCAGGCTGGGAGTTGAAGCACAGAATCCTGGCTCAGCCCCACAGGTCGGAACCGTGCTCATCCCTCTGAGCCCAAGTTCGGGGGACCCCAACGTCTGCCTCACTGAGGGAGCCATGATGTGAGGCCTGGTCAGAGTCCTGCGCTTACCCCAGAGGTGCCACATGCAGGGCAGGCAAAGCAACATGAATCCACAGCAATATCCAGTTCAGGACGCTAGCGTCAAGGGCAGCTCCTCCCTCCCTGTCACTTGGTGTGGGCGGCCCTCAGCCACCTGCCTGCGTCATTCTACAAACATGGCTTCCCACACACGCTTTTCCTCCGGGCACGTGGTCACTCTGGTCTACTTGTGTTTTTGTAAATGTTTTTAAAAGCTAAGATCTTCCTGCACCTGTTGCTGGTTCTCTGGAGAGATCCAGGGCAGGCCTGGCTGCAGGGGAGTCCTGGGAAGGCTTGCCCAGCATGTCAGGTGGGCAGGTCCTCCTGTCCTGGGGCTGCTTGATTGGTAGCCAGGAGGAGGGAGAGGGGTGTGGCCTTAGTGGAGCTAGAGATGGCAGTGGGGAGCAGTTTAATGTCCCTGCCTCCCCCAGTGTTGATTCTATCAGAGTGGGCCTTGGAGAGAGCTTTCTGCGGAGCTGCCGCCACAGGCTGACCAGTGTCCTTTGCACTCACAGAACTGAAGAAGTACAGGCGCTATGAAGTGATCATGACTGCCTACAACATCATCGGCGAGAGCCCCGCCAGCACCCCTGTGGAAGTCTTTGTAGGCGAGGCCGGTAAGCTCTGCACATCTGTGGCCCCTACAGCCACAGGGAGTGGAGCTCAATGGCTCAGATTTGAAGCCCTGTTCCCCCTCCCTCAACACATCAGGGGTGGGGTGAATTTGCATGTCTGGTTCAGCAGGGTCCCAGGGTCCCCTAACAGCTCAAGTGAATAGCTGTGTCTTGTCTTTGTGACCGAAGGGCTGTACTGGGGATGTAGAACTTATTGTATTATGATGACTTTGTTCCACAAGAGAGAGGGTCCCAGTGTGGGAGGTGGGTCTCCGGAAACCTGGTGAAACTAACTCACAGTGAGACACACTATAGTGACTTCAGACACACTTGCTCCTCCATCTGCCTCCTGGCCACATTGATGAGCCCACACTGTCCCCGGGGGCTGGGGGATCACTGCACCCAGGGCCTCAGTGTTTAGCTGATGGCTTTAGAATTTCTGTGGCAGAAGCCTGGGATTGCAGCAGGTGACACATCATCCCAGGACAGTGAGAATGTCCCTAAGGACAGGCCCCAACCTCGGTGGACATGCTGTGAAGCCAGGGGAGATGGCTTCTGGGCCAGAGGACACAACCTCATCTGATGATTTGAGGTCATTGTTAGAAAGCAATGAGGCGGATGGGGCCAGAGAGTTAGCTCAGTGGTTCCGGCGCCTGTCTTGCAAGCACAAGGACCCGTGTTCGATCCCCGGCAACCACATAACAATACTGGGTGTAGAGACTCACGCCCAGCAGCAACCAGTACCACATACTATAGTGCCGGGCGTGGTGGCTCACGCCTGTAATCCCAGCACTCGGGAGGCAGAGGCAGGAGGATTGCTGTGATGTGAGATTGAGTCTGAGCTCAGGGCCAGCCTGAACTACAAAGCGAGACCCTGTCTCAAAAAATCTTAAAAAAAAAAAAAAAGAAAGAAAGAAAGCAATGAGGCGGAGGGCGCAGCCTCTGTCTGGAAGGATCAGGCATTGCTTGCACATCTGAGGATGCAGAGATGGAAAATACGGTACTCCTCCCTCTTCTTGCTCACAAGTCTATCCTAGGGTCACTCAGAGTAACACCCAGGGGACTGAGACCCAGTGGGAGGGGCTTAGCAAAAGAACAGTCCTGTGGTAGAGGAGGGACGTTGCCAGGGCTTCTGTAAAGGGTAACCATGGCAGACTGTGCCTCTCCAGAGCCTCTAGTGGCCATTCAGGCAGGGAAGAGAGACTGCACGCAGCTAGCCATGGATGCACAGGGCTTATGCCCCACCAGCCTATATCCCAGGGTTGGCAGCAGGATCCAGGGCTCAGGCCTCTGAGGCAGGACCCCATCTCAGGAACCAAGGCAGAGCCTAGAGAAAAGTGATACAGCAGGGAAGAAGGAAACCAGGCAGTGACCCCTGGTGACACGGTGCCAGCTCCCAGCCCTGGCCTTCAGGCTCGTTTGTTACGGTGGTAAAATACACAGCCCATAAAGTGTGTCATCTTCACTCTTGCTGAGCACATAGTTCAGGGTCCTGAGTACATGCACAATGTTTGTGCAGCCATCACCCCCAGGGCGTCTCATCCCAGACAGGGGTTCCAAACCCACTGGCCCTTCCTCTCCCTCCCCTGCTTCTTCCCAGCCCTAGGCAACCTCTAACTTACTTTCTGTCCTTCAGTCTGCTTATTCTAGATGTCTTATGGAACCATGCAGTGCTTGTCATTTTGTGCCTGGCTGCTGATATTTAGCATAGCATTTTTTAGGTGCACCCACATAGACATGTATCAGATTATTCCTTTTCCTGCGTGATTAATATTCCAGTGGGTGGATGAACTACATTTGTTGACCCATTCTTATATGCGTGGATGCCTGGGTTGTTTTTGTCTTGGAGTGTGTGAGGAGAGCTTTCAGGAACATTGCAGTCCTGGGTGTATCGAGTGGCACTAAACTGGGCTGGAGTCCAGGCAGGGGAGGCTGCTGCACAGGCTGGTCCCTGCTGTTGATATCACACCTACTTCTGGCCTCTCTTCTCCCTCTTGTCTCTGCCTGGAGTCCCTGCTCCTTCCACCAGGGGTATCTCTCTTCTCCACCTTCCCAGCATACCCGTGCTGCCCAGGGACACTGACATGAACTCCTCCCAGGCTCTGCTCCTGGGCCCCCTTATAAGCCCTGCCCATCCCACCCCGGGGGTCACAACCTTGACTTCATAGCTGCAGGAGAAGTGAACCAGGGCAGAGCTGGGCCCTGCATGCGCCCAGGACCAGCTGGCTGGAACACAAGTCCTTGGGCCTTCTCCAGCCACACAGCAGCCCAGCTCTGGGGCCCACTGTGGCTTCCCTGCAGGGCTCTGACCATCCCTCCCTCCAGGCAAGGCCAGTGTCTTCCTGTGTGGCACTTTGGAAAAACCGCACATGACATTCATCCATGCTGCTATCTTCTTTTCGGTGCCTGTTGTCGTCCCAAGGCTGTGGCTGCCTCTCCCCAAAGTGCCCCTTGCCCAGAGGTAGTACCATGTCATGCCTGCTGGTTCATGTTCCCAAACACTGATTCTGGCCCTGCGCCTGGGGTGTGCCCTGCAGCTGGGGGCTACCAGCTGTGCTGGATCAGCCCATGCCTCTCTCTCCTCCATCTTTATGCCAGAGAGAATCTTCTGGAAGGAGGGGGACAGCCACTCAGCCCAGCATCACTGCCAGTTAGTCATTACTATTCCACTTTGCTTCTTGAAGCAAGAACCCCACTGTAGTAATTCCTTTCTGTCATGAGAGGTGGTGCTAATGTTTTGACTTACAGCAAGTAAACCTTCAGAAAATAAAACCACATCCAGCCAATTTCTGTTCCCTTGGTTAGACACTCCAGAACATCACAAATTAGTTGACCTGAAGTGTTTAAAGGCAGTTAAGATACCATATATTGCCAGGCACAGTGGCACATATGTGTAATCCCAACACCCTGTGAGGCTGAGGCAGGAAAATGACAAGTTCAAATCCAGATGACAACATAGTGAGACCCTATGTCAAAATGAAATGATAAAAGAAGGGGCGACTTGGCTATGGTTTCTTGAGTCAATTTGTGGGTCTGAGGTGGCTCTGTCTTCCACTGCTGTGTGACCATGAGCAAACTGTTTAAGCACTCCGAGCTTTGGTTCTGGCATCTGGTATACCGTGTGGTGTAGTGGGGTAACCAGCGCACCAGAGTGAGGAGACTCACCTTCTCATCCCAGGGACACACTCCATCTGCCCTGCCACAGGGGAGTACCCAGAATGCTCCTGGCCTGGGGTCAGTGACTAGTCAGTGTCCAGTGAAAGAATGAGCAGGCCTTGACCCGACTGGCTTCATCTGCACAGGGTGGGGTGGGTAGAGTGATGACCTTTGGGTCTCCCCCAGCCCAAATATTGAATACTTAATCCTTTTAGCCTTAGAGAAAAAGGTGACATTAGGAGCTTTTTCATTGAGATTCATTTGCAAGCACCCATGTTATAAATCAGTAAAAATAATGTAGAAATTAAGACTCCAATGTGCAGGGCCTAGAACCCTGGGCCACATCCGCCCGAGCCCAAAGACTCACTTCTTAGCTCCTTGCTAAGTTTGTTTTCTGCTCTGACAAAGTGCCAGAGCTGGGAGCCATGTTGGAGGTCTGCTTAACACACAGCTGTGCAGACTGCAGGACATGGCATGAGCGCTGGGGCAACTCTCCTGGGGCTCATGGCAGGTGGTGCCACAGCGGCAGGAGCGCACCCAAATAGAAGACAGGAAGTCGAGGAACAGCGTGGGGGCCAGGCCGCTCTTTCATAACAACCCTCTAGAAGTGACAGGGCTCACACAGGAGCCAACTTAATCTCTGTCAAGGTCAGTACCCCCAGCGACCCACCATCAGGCTCCCCCCAGTTAAAGCTCCCCTTTCTCCTCACCACCCTTGCGGCCAACTTAACCATAACCAAAGCACAGCACTTCATTAACAGCCTCTATACAGAAAGAGCCCAGAATTCAGTGGTGGCATATGTGCCACAGGTAGCTATTCTTTATCATTGGATGCTCTAAGAGATTTGCCATCGCTTGGTATTTAGCTCCAGGCCTGGTGGGATCCAGGGTCTTAACAAGCTGCTGCTGAGCTGCCCGTTGGTTCCATTTTCCTCTCAGCTGGCTCCTTTCTCAGCCAGACTCTTCATTAAGGTAGTCATTCGGCTCCCAGGAGCAAAGAGCTGTTCTCTTCCTGAATTGTCTACGGCAGAAATCCCCTGGAGAGTTGAAAGTGCTTCCGCCTGACTATAGTTGCCTTCCCATTGCCACACCAGTTGCTGTGGACAGTGTCTGAGGTCCCCAAATCCAGGGTCTGATGTCATCCCTGCCTAGGACAAATGCATCGAGGTCCAATGGATGTAATGCAAAGAAAACCTCTGATTCTTTACCGAAGTGTTTTTGCCTTATTAGGTCTTGGCCATGGCAAAGTCTTTGTTGTGTAAATCCAGGTCAGTTGGCACCTGCTGGTTGGCTGAGGTGAAGTTCCATTTTTCTTTAATAGAGACCTTTGCGAGAAGTTGTCCCAAATTTCACCTTATCTGTGGTCTCTGTGTGCAGTACAGACAGGGTCCCAGATGGCCTGTGGGGAGTAACTGGCTTGGCTCTGGAGATTTGAAAGTCGGTCTCTGCGGCCCCTCATTCCAACAGGCCCAGTGCTTCAGCTGGCTCTGAAAACCTCCTTGTTTTAGGATATCACATGTGACCATGTTGGTGGCAAACCGCTTTCCCTTTCTGTTTCTGGCTCTTAATTCCAGAGGGTTTACATTGCTGTGTAGTTGAACCTCTAGACCTGCTGTCTCTCCATCTCGTACTCAGAATGCTGTAGAATACACAGATCTTCTTCTGAATTTGTATGGCCTCATCTTTCACCGTTAAAGTCTAATCCAGCTATAATTTATTTTGGCACCTGGCATAAAGTGAGCCCCTAAATAGATTATTTCCAAAGACATTTCTCCCAGATAACGTCCATTGACCGATTCTTCGTAGTGTCTCAGTGGTATTTTAGTCCTTATACACAGTCCTGGCTGTCCAAGGCCTGGCTCTGTTCCGTACCTAGCTTTCTCAGAGCCCTGGTGCCACCAAAGCTCTGACTTATACCCAGTCCTACATATGGCTCCTGTTTAGGAGAGCTGGTTTGACTCTGCCTCAGCCATCCTAAGACTTCAGTCGTTTTGGCAGTGCTCAGATAAACACATTGTGCTAAATTACACTAAATTACAGACAGACGCAGGACTGCTCACGTCTTCATTCTTTTCTTCTTCCTGTCCAGGAATTGACCTGTCTCTCACATCTTGGGCAGGGCAGGCAGTGCTCTTGGTGCATCATGCTCATTGCTTATGGTCACTGCTAGCAATTTTCTCACAGATACTACCATGAACACAGCTATCCAACAGCCTGTATCTGCTCTACACACAGTACTCGCCGCCTGGGGCTGGGATTTATCTACATTTTACGGCACATTAAATGTTAGTCCAAAAGAAAGAGTGACTGGGGCCTGAGGGTGTAGCTCAAGGGCAAAGCACATTAGGCTGGGCACAGGGGGCTCTGGGTTTGATCCCAGCTCCAGGAAAAGAAAAAAAAAAAAAGATAAAAGAGCAAGTTTGTTAGGTCTTTAAAAAGGAAGCCAGGACTTGGTGGCTGTGTATCTAATGGAGAGTGGCTCCCAATGCAGGTCAGCAGCTGAATGTCCTGAATTTTGGTCTTTGGCTGTAAACTTTTCCCAAGAGGAAAGGAGATGGACACATAAATTCAGCGTTCATGATCCCTCAGTCACTCTGAGTGGCATTCAGGCTGCTTTTGGCACGCATGTTGCTTCAGAAGAGAGAAGAACATCTCCAAACATTGGTTCACTGGTATTTTTAAAAAATGAAGAACATACTATAGAGTGTGAGTTTTACCTTTCCTGTAATACTACCAGTTTTTAATTACTCTTGGCTGGAATGAAAGAAAAATAACAAAGCTTCTAGCTGTTTCAGCTCCCCCTAGTGACAAATAAAGCCAGTCCTAGAGTCCATTAAGTGAAATTAAATAGATTCAGAGCTGTGCTGGTTTGGAAATGTGTTTGTAATGAAGAGAAAATGGCAGCTGCTTACAGGGTAATTAATGTAGTTGCCCCACACTTCCCAGGGCTGCGCTATCTCATCATCGCCCATCAGCGGGGTGCCCAGGTGGCCGCTAACAGGACGGTGATGATGGCCTCATGCAGACCGCGTGCAATTCCCACAGCTCCAGGCCCCATCTCCCCACCCACACCATGCACACTGCTGGGCGTAAGGCAGACTGTACCTTCCATCTGGGGAGGGTGAGTGAGTGTCCACTGCTGACCACCACTGTCATGGCCGCCCAGTGGACACTACTACCTCTAGCTCACAGTGGACTCTTTGACTTCAAAGACAAATAGACTCACCTCTATCAGGGTGCTGAGGCCCAGGGGACAGAGAGCCCAGGGGCTCCTTAGCACACACATCTCTGCAGCCATCCCCGAGAGTTCAGACTGAAGCTGTCCGGGAAGGTGCCCTGCAGGGGTCTTTCTGGGCACAGGAAGTTTGCCAACGTGGAGGACTGGTGTGATTGGGTCTTCATTACACCTCTAGCATGTGTGACCCATCGTGCCTCATGATAAGTCTACCAAGCCAAGCTGGTACACAGTGGCTGGTCTCAGGCAGGTTGAGATGGGCGGCCATACTGGACGAGCCCAAAACTGCAGGTCTTCAGGAGCACACCCTCATGTACAAAGCAGACCTGGGCTAGGAGAAGGAGGGGAAGCAGGCTGGCTTAGACACAGCCTCATGAATGCTGAGTGGAGTGGCTAGGCCCGTAGGTGTGGGCTATGCCTGGGCCCCTCTCTTGGGACTCATGTAGGAGCTTCAAGATTATCGTCCCCACCCCACTGTCTGTGAAGTCTCAGCCCCACCGGACTCTTCTGTGTCTGGGTATGGTCTCCAGGGTCTACAAAGACAAATCAAATATGCTCCTGAGTCTGGCCTGTGGGACCGTCTGGTTCCTGCTCAGGTCTTCAAAGTATTATTGATGTAGGGGGAATGGAAGTAACTCCTCAACCTGGTAGATATCCAAAACATGAGTTCATGTTCTCTAATACTGAAGAATGAATTCTAGGAACATCAAAGGTTAAGAGTAGGAACATTTTTTGAGAGAAGATAGTTTCCATGTAAGAGAGGCAGAAGGGAGACCAGAAAATGGGTTTCCTACCCACCTCTTTTCAAAGACATTTTATACACCGAAACCGTGAGATGAGGCAGGTACAAAGTGGAACAAAACTAGAAGACCCAAAGGAAAAGTACAAGGCAGGCAGGAGGTGGGACAAAACCATGACTATCCAAGAAGATTACAAGCACAGTCGCCTGGTAATATTGATTAAATGGGAATCAAATGGGAAAACAAGTCACATACAAGGGATTTCCCCATTTAGAATATCAGTCACTGCTCTTCATCCTCTGGGGTGGGGGGGATACCTCTTTCCTCTTATAATGCTAGCGAAAGTGCCTCAATTATTCCCCATGTTGGCTCCTTGGCAGTCCTCCATGTCAGCATCTTGAGGTCCA
>PVIR01003428.1:0-88892 GCA_004026965.1 Petromus typicus
TACCAGAGAAAAGATGCGATATGTATCTATCTGTGACCTATTTATTTCACTTATGAGGATATCCTCAAGGTATGTCCATTTAAGTAGAAATGATTCAAACTTATCATTTTTTATGGCAGAGTAGTACTCCATTCTGTAGAAGAACCACAGCTTTTTTATCCAGTCTCCAGTTGATGGACACTTGGGTTGTTTCCAAGATCAGATGACTCATTCTTGAATGATTTGCTCACATGTCCTCTTACTCTCTGACCCGATGCCCAGGAACAGATATTTCAGGGCCAGCCCATTGCCAGGCTGTCAGAAGCTGTATAAAGTTCAATGGAAGGTTACAAAACTGGAAATCAGAATCCTTGTGTAAATCTTGCATGAAACTGTTACATCTATTTCTTTCATTTTTCACCTGAAAGTTGTAATATTTGGGGCCGGACCATTTCTGACATCCTCTTACATTTTTCTAATTCTATTTACAGTGCTCAGCACTTAGAATTGTTGAAAGTTGTCTAAATATAAAACATGATGTTGGTTCTTAGGTAAAGTTGTAGAAAAGAACCTCCAGTGGTTTCCACCTTTCCTCCATCTGTACAAATGCCAAATAAAGGGTTGCAGAATCATAAGTGGCCAGAGATATGGAAAGAGGTGAGATTTCACCTGCTCGTTGAACTGAATCATCTACAAAGGCCCTGAAATGGAAGCAGCTGCTTTGATAGTCATCAATTCACACAAATTTAGCCTTGATCTCTGAGCCTTCACCTGGGAAGGAAGAAGGAAAGTGTACAAAATCCTACCAGGCACCGAGCGAGTCACTGTAAACCACCCCCGCTCTGGGACTCTGCCTGGTCCTCACACTCCCCCATTAACCACATGAATCATCGGCTCTGTCTTCATCTGGTAGCTTAGCTGCCCAGTGATCCATTGGATTTTAACGGCAAAGAAATTTTCCAGTGGTTCACCATGTCCACTTTTCACACAAGATTTAACTTCTTCCTCCAGTTTTCACCTTTGGATTTCAAGAGGGAATAGAAAAGGAGAAACATGAATATAATAGAAAGAAGTTAAAGGGAAAAAGGACCCAGGGTCTGAGCTGGAGTTACCAGATCAGAAGTTGATGATTGAATGAAATCGATGGAAGAATATCTGTTTGTCACTTCAGTAGCTCCCCAGGTCTGCTCTCAGGCTTTGCATCTCCCCTACACATGTGGTTTCGAGGAGCAGCAACATGATAATTGATAAACTGCCGAATGTGGAAGTACTTTAATTGAATTTTCATGATATTGAAATAAATTTGGATTTGGCCTTATTCACAGTGGAAAACTATTACAGAATCTTCACAGAGTGGAAAACTTGAACATAGCAGCTTACTTTTTCTATCAGTCAGAAGCGTGGTAGGAAACAGATGACACATTCCAAGAGTCTGTGCAGACAGCTGGTAAAAAAAGACCTCATACAATAGTGTGGACAAAGTAGAAGCAAGCTAGAAAAGGAGACTCCAGGACCTCAGGGCTAGCACTGGAGAGTTAGTACCTCAACTTGGATGGGGCTCTTACTCCGGGAGGTAGATGGGTGTCAACCCGAAGCTGAGGTCTACCACAGAGGAGCACACTGGGGCAGAAAGAGGAGCAACTCATCTCACCTTCTGGAGAGAGAAACCTTCTTTCTCACTCTCCAATCTTCCTTTGGCTTTTACCAGCCAGAAAAGAGAGAGGAGAGCATGTAAGGAGGCTGCTCATTAAAGTCATGTTCCAAGGACAGAGCATTAAGGCAATGGATCTACAGGGGCAGAGAAGAGCCAGTGAATATTTGTGCATCTTATTATATTATCCAGAGAATAGATATCTCTCTCCATCCAGACAGAAAGAGATTTTAAATACAGAGATTTTTAATCTAATTTGTTCTTTAAAGGAATCTTGCAGGATTTTCATGTTATTCAAATGAGGCACCGTGGATTCTCGTTAGCCAAATCATTCACCCCATTACAACAGGCCATAGAATGAAGATATCAGCCCAGGATTTTGACCCTTACAGATGTCACTTCTTGCCTCTGTCTCCTCTCATACATTCCTTTCCCTCTCTCTTTCCTGACCTACTCAGGACCGACTGATCCTGAAAGTCCAGATTAAATCTGTATGAATGTAGTGACTCCATTGAGCCTATCTCTTATGTCTGCCTAGAGCCTGTCAAGGGTTCAATATTGCACAGTTTAGCAACTATTCATATATTGACTTTGCATTGTTCTGTGAGCATTGGTCCCTGAACTTTAGAGTCTATTTTCCCAAGACATGATCAATAGAAGAGTCCTTTGGACATCAACACCTGACAGCACTTAACACACTTTACCACTCAGTGGATGATCAATAAATACTTTCCAAATGGAAATAAGCAGGATGGGAAGATAGCATGAGTCATTTGGGCCCTGTGAGGAGGTGACTATGTGTAGGAGTGCAAGTCCATTGTGTCATTGCCAGGGTGTGATGCAGGAAGCAGAACTACTTTAGCTGCCAGGGATCGATGATAAAGAATCAGGCACTCCTATAATTGTTGGCTGGACAGAAATAAGGGGATCATTTTTAGACTATTGGTTTCCAGATCAAATGAGTCTAGCTATGATCCACAGGTTTGAAGGCTTTTGTTCCTAATGACACCACACAATTACCTCAAAGCTCCGAAGCAAGAACCAGACACTGGGACTTGGATTCAAACCAGACATTCACCTCTAACTGACCTTGCTTCCTTCTGCTGCAGTGCAAGCAGATGGCTTCAGCCTGCTTCTCTGCCACGTGTGCAGATCCAGCTTACTGGCACAAGCCGAACTGCCTGTAGGTCCTAGGTCTTAGAAAGGGTGGGAGGCAGTTTGAGGCCCTCCTCTCTTGTAACAGTGAGGGAAGACCTGAAGGGGTGGAATGGATCGCGATGGTCAACTCAACCTGTGCAGTGCATGACAGTGTGAATGCTACCACCATTCGGAATCAATACATACAGTCATGGCTAGACACCTAAGAGCATCAGTAGCTCAAAGAGGGGAAGGTAAATTCCTTGAGGTACTGTAGATTGAGCATTTTTATCCCAACTGGTTAAATGTAATTTGAGGTTTTATGATTACGCTTGAAGAGAAAGCTCAGTCATACTCAACATGTAACCTCAAAGGAGTGCATGGAAAGGAAGAGAGCCAATGCTCCTTAGGATATGGCCATGTGGCCAGGGGCCAGCTTAATAGATGGCTTAGGTTCATGAACCTGAGTCTTTTGATCATGAATATTCACTAAAAATACCCGACCCAAGCCCTCATACACACATGAATGTGCTCACCCTTGTGTATAAACACACACACACACACACACACACACACACACACACACACACAGAGAGACATCATTTTTAAGCCTTTCTTGGTTAGCAAGGCCCCCTAGTGGTACAGCAGAAACACTTCAGTTTTCTACAGCATGGCAACAAACACAGATGCTTGAATTCAAATATTAGTTTTTATATTTAACTCTTTGAGGAACTGATACTGTTTTCCATAAAGGAGTCACCACTGTACATTTGTACCAACAATACCTGAGTTGGGGGTGTGAGTGAAAACTGAGGTGAACAAGCCAGAAGTGGAAATCAGAAGGCTTAGCTATGAGTAAGGTGGGGGCCCCCACTTCTCCTCTAATGTGTCCGGCTATGTTTATCTAGTCATGACTTGGGACCATGGATGCCAGCTGGGGACTGTTTTATATCTGGCAACATCTAAACACATCTTTGATTTTTATGACTGGGAAGGGAATGCTAGTGATGTTTAGTGGGTAGAACCCAGGGAAGCCTCTAAACATCCTACAATGCCCAGAACAAGAAATATCCAACTGAAAATGCCAATAGTTCCAAAGAAGGGAAATTCTGCCCTAGAGGAGGAGAGGTTTCCGTGCAGGGTTGCTTCTCAGGATGCATCATCACTCCAGACACATCATCAGATACAGATACATCAGATACATCATCACTCAAACCCTCTGTGTTCATTACAGTTATTTCCCAAACTTGAAAGCCTGACAGGTAAGAAGAAAAAGATAAAAACCCACAAACCTCACATTCATAAAGATTATTATAAAAGTAAAAATAAAAACCAGAAAGCAAGTATTGGCAGGGATGTGAAGAGATTGAAAGCCCAGGGGTTGTTGGTACAAATGTACAGTGATGACTCCTTTATGGAAAACAGTATCAGTTCCTCAAAGAGTTAAATATAAATTTATCATATAATCTGGCAATCCTGCTCATACTCAAACAAACTAAAAGTAGGGACTCAGATACTTACACACCTCTGTTCATCTGAGATGTCACTGAAATGCACAGAAAATGTCTGTTTTCATCTTTAAAAAGGGAAATTTTAAAAAACTACTACAGTAAAAAATATATCACCATTAACCTCTCTCAAAATACTCTGCATTACTTTGAACACGCTGACCCATCTTTCTTGCCACTTTCTGAAGCCACTCTGGAAATCTTCATTCCTATCTTTGTGCGGCGTGATCAAAACTTGGTGAATGCTGTTGCTGAGTGTCATCCAGAGGAAAGACAGGCTCATAGGAAACATGACAGTGTGTCCTCCTTGACTTTATTCTCTGGATCCTGTACCATGTGACTTCTGGCTCTTCCTCACAGTCCGACTGACCCTGAAAGGTAAATATTTTGAATTAATTCAGGACACTGAGGCAACCACAACAGTGCAAGTAATGACTCACTGGCAGTGACTCACAAAGGCCAAGAATGTCTCGCTAGGACTTATGTCAGGTTGTGATATGTTAGCTCAGAATTCATCATGCATGGCCTTGATTACCAGAAGCTCAGTTTGGGTTTAGTGGGACAAAAGACAGCTGGCAATTCAGCCACCTTCCTCTTTAGTGTGCCAAGAGGACATCACTTGTGAGTCAGAAAGGACCTATGCAGGAGGGAGGTCCTGTGAAGCCCTTTGGCCTCAGCAAAAGAGCCAACACGGTTGTCTTTTTGTGGGAAAGAAGATAAGAGAAGGGATGGACTTCATAGGAGCAGCAAAGCGGTTGCCAGGCCCTCCAGATTGTCCTTGTTTCTTGACTGTGCCTATCACCTGACTCAGTTCAGACAAAGCTATTTTACTTATCTTAGTCCATGTCTCTTATTTAACATTTTTCTCTGAGCTACAGAGATGTAGGTTCAATTCTAACTTTGAACAGTGAGTATCACACAGCGAACATTAGGTCCCAGAGGCCACCCTTGCCTGGCCTAGCCAGTTGGCACAGGAAAGCCAGTAAAGGAAGGAGAAAGGCTCAAGGAAAACATTCTCTAGCCATACTCAAACCCCCAAGGTAACAGAAGACTCTGAAATGCAGTGAGAGCTGTAGAAGGGCCTTCAGTGAATGATATATGGTTTATGCTATCTTTTATCCAAAGAATACTGAAGAGCTAACCATATGCCATAGGTGTTATTGATCACTTCTCAGAAACAGACCACAAGCACTATGATTTTATGATTCTCTGTTTGAAATTACAACAAATATTTCTGGGCATATCCCAAATTTCCCCAACAAGCCCTTTGGGTTTCCACTGAGCCCAGTTGTTGACCACTGTATGGACAGACAGAAGAGTCAGGAGATAGCAAATGTGGTTGCTCAGTTACTGAGACTGGAGAGAGATATCCACAGAGTCAGCCCAGCCCCTGCAGAATCTATAGCCATTGGGAAACTCTGCGGGCAGATGCCTTGCTCACTAGTGCTAGAATTATCATAGCATTCTCCTTAACCAATCACAGAGAAGCACTTTCATTATGAGACTAGATATAGGGTCAGAGAAGTTGTGGATTTTTCTAACTTTTGGATGTTGGAATAATGTCAGAGAAGCCCACATTCTTCGACTAAGCTATATCCCTATACATTGCTTACTTGTGCAGCATTTACAACAAGGTACATTACAACACATTACATCTCCCTCAAGTCTCCTTGCTATACACCACACAATCTGAAATACAATGTAATTTCTGTCTCTATGTTTTTAAATTCATGTTTCTATCCTTGATTGGGTATCTATCCTTACCCCTTTATGTACTTTTCCTTCAGTTTTATCTATCTTCATAATTCCCATTATTTAGTAAAATTTAATTTATAAGGCAAAATTTCCTAAAAACCACTTTTTAAAAAGTGGCTTGCTTTCAGTTTTACACAATGCTACTATATGCCAGTGGCATGTGGCACTCAGTTGTATTTATCATTGCCATTCTCACCCATGAACTAACATTTTACTGGCAGTACAATGGGTGCCACTCCCATGGTCACACTGTATCCTCCAGTGCCCCTATTACCACCATCCTCATTTTATAGAGGAAGAACCTGAGTCTCTGAGACTGACAACACAAGACCACAGCACTTACAGGAAGCAAAACTAGAGCTATGAACCCAGGTCTGGCTGCTTTCAAAGACTGCCTGTGGCCACCAGTGATGAGATGAGGTAGGACTATGCAGTGAGCCCAAGGGTGAGCTGAAGTCTTGTCAGGGGCCCCAACTTCTCTTGAGCACTCACATTTCTTTCCAGCCACTGGGGCCACACACACACATTTCAGAAAGAGAAAGCACTTCTGGGGAGGGGTGGATTTTAAGGAGAAAAGAGAGAAAGTCAACAGCAAAAGAGGCAAGTCAAAGGCTTCTTATAAATGCTGTGGTCTTGGGCTGGTTTGTTAGTTTCTAGAGCCTCAGGCTCCTCCTCTGTAAGTGAGTGAAGGGCAGAAGATGGGAGAAATCGGAGAGGTAGAGCAGAGCTCAATGAAACTCCAAGGGCTCCCTGGGGACAACTCGGGAGATGAGCATGTCTGCTACTGGAAAAGAGAAAACAGCTGATGGAAGCTAAGAGAAGAGGGGGGTAGGGGAAAATAAGAACCAGAAAAGGGCAGGAGAGCTGCAGAGATATGGACAGGATCCAGGAGTGAAGAGCAAGACAAATCAGACCATTTCCTCTCTCTAAGCCTTCTGGGCTCGCACAGCCACTTTCTTGGTCCTAAGCATCATACTCTGCGGTGGATGGTCTTGAACAAACATCATTTGTTCTAGTGTTTCCTGTCCCCAGAGGAAGAGCAGGGAGTCTCCAAGCTGGGTCGCTCAGCAGAGCAGGAGTGGGATGCTTTCACCATACACCTGGGAGATCACGGCACGCAGTCAAACTAAGCTGAGAGCCGGGTCCAGAGCAAAAGATGGGAAGTCTGGGATGTGAAAGGGGAGCTTACAAATCTCCAAACCAAAAAACAAAGGGCAGGAGGTGGAAGGACCAGGACTCCACAGTCCTGCAGAGGGAGAACTCTATATCTGCTTCTTATAAATGCTGTGGTCTTGGGCTGGTTAGTTTCTAGGGCCTCAGGTTCCTCCTCTGTAAGTGAGGATGGTAATACTGGGTCACTCGAGGATAAAATGTGATCGTGTTGTGCAGAACACCTGTAGGTCAATAAGGAGGTACCAGCTCTGTCCCCAGCATGTGCTGTCATCTCTCTTCCCTTTAATTTGGCTCATGGTCTGTCGCCAGGAGGCAGTTAAGTACAAAGAGCAGGCTGGATCTATATGAAAAATGAGACTCAGGAAGTCAGCTCTGACAGTGGTCTCCTATCCTAGAAAGAAGCCCCACAGTCAGCTCTCCAAAATGGCAGGTTATCAATTTTAGGGAGACAACCCATTGCTTAGGATATGCTTTGCTATAAAAGTATACATAGGATATGGACGATCCTGCATGTTACTGTGCTGAGGAATTAATATAAAAATCTACTGATCATTCTGGAGGAGCTGGACTGGGATATACCTAAACTGGATGTGTTGACATAAAGTGTGTCAACATAGAGTAATAATTATGGTTAAAAGAAATAAGAAAATAGTTCATTTTAGTCAAAGATGTGACCATGGCTCAAGAACATAGACTGCAGCTATCCTAAACTATGTGTTCTATCGTGGAAAAGGTTACATGAACTTTTGTAGCTACAGAACAAGGAAAGTCATAAATCAACATGTTCAATGAATATAATGGTAAGAACATTAGTTAGCTGGGCTGTAACAAAGTAGGGAAATCTTCTATAGGTTTCAGATGTTATGTTGTAGCATTCATGTGGGGTGTGTGTGTGTGTGTGTGTGTGTGTGTGTGTGTGTGTATTGTATGGTGGGAGGAATTAAACCCAGGGTCTAACGTCCAGTAGCAGGTGCTGTGCAGTAAGCTCCATCCCAGCTATCCTAGGTATTCTTGACTGCAGGGTTCCTGAAGGCTATAGGTCTGTTAAGCTTCTCAGTACATTCTGAGAATTTTACTGAAGTCAAGAAAATGTTAGGTGAGGCACAAAGTTGAAAGTAAATGGCTATTAAAGGGTCCAACTTAGACCAAGATCATTTTGGTTCTAGACATGCAATTTTCTATCTCTCCACAATTATGATATTGTACTCAGCCAAAATCAAAAGGTCTGTAGGATCTTTCATATAAATATGACTTCAGAGAACTTCAGCTCCAGAGATGCAGGTGTAAATAGCTAGCTCTCTGGGGAAGTAAGTGAGAGCCAGAGACCAGAAGGTGGACGAAGAAGACATGGTAAGTCTGAGCGCACTGGGAAAACTCGAGGACACTTCAGTTCTCTGAAGAAGCAGTTGGGAGTGGGGGGTATGCTATAAGATGGGTTAGTTAAGGACAGCTCCACAGATTTTGGAGCAGGAAACCAAGAGCAGGAACTAGAAAGAGAATAATAATAATAATAACCCTCTATGTTGGCAGGGCACACAGAACCCAACTTTCTCCTTCCTAGCCTATCAATGACATTCCCAGAAAAGAATTCCCTCAGTGATCCTAGACCTGGACCCCCTCCCCCAACCCTCAGCCAAACATCTGGCAGCTGTACAGAGGTACTGATAGAAAGAGAATACCCATTCACTAAGATGAATCTGTAAGAAACCGATCTGAGAAGCTAGAGTCAAATTATCTTTCTTATACTAAAATTACAAAAAAGGAACAAGAGTGAAATGGCCAGGATACATTTGAGTGGGCCTGTGATTATGTTAGGCCTGCAGGTTCTTGAGTCAGAGTCTGCCTGTGGTGATCTCTGAATGTTTTCTGGCAATGTACAGACCCTTTTACATGTGGAATCAAACCAGAGCCTCACAGTGCTCCTCAAGATGACCTTATATCCCCTTTTAATGCTGGAGGAGGCAGAGGCTGAGGGATCATAAATAGCTCACAAAATTGATGAATGAATCAGACTTGAACCTGGGCCCTTAATTCCAAATATTTTACTTTCTTTTTTATTTTATTTCCCTAGTGCATGTATGTGAGTTGGATCATAATGAAGTTTCTTTGTTGTTTACTTATATTTGTTCAGATAGTGCTAAAGTTCAAATCCAGAGACTTGTGCATAGAGGCAAGGACTCTCACTGAACTATACCCTCAGCCACCAATGATGAAGATTTCACCAACAGCTCCAAATAATAAAAACTAAAGTCAACCTGGGGAGTTTTCCAAAAGCCAGGAGGTCTTAAAAACTTGTTCTTTATTCTGTGATTATTCTTTTCATCCTTTTTTGCACCAAATGTTCTCCACAAGAGGATGCTGATTATGTGAGACAAAATAGCATTTTTTTGTTCGTTTGTTTTTTACTGAGGGCTTACTTGGCATGATTTTTTTTTTAAAAAATTGACAACCTTATGTTAGTCTCAAAGAAATTATCCCGGGAATTTCTCTGTTGTTTGACCTCTCAAAGCTTGGAAGCAGGGTCTTATATATACTCACAAACATACGTGTGGACACAAGGAGAAGGCAGCCATCTGCCTACCAGGAAGAGGGCCAGAACTGGACAATGCTGGCATCTTGATCTCTGACTATGTGGACTCTGGGAAAATAAATTGTTTAAGCTCCTCCTAAACTGTGATATTTTGTCACAGCAGCCTCATGTGGAAAATATTAGCATCCTACTAGGAATTAGGCCAAGTCAAGGTCAAGGACACAGCCTTCTTAGATGGGCACGTCAGCCTAAAACTTCTGACACCACCTTTAAATTCAAGGTCTCTCAAAATCCCTCTTATCTTTGATAGTTCACAAAGATACCTGACAGGTCTCAGGAATACAATGTATTTACCATGGTTATTTTACAGTAGCAAAAGGAAACAAATCAGAACCAACCAAAGGAAAAGACACATAGGACAAAATCTGAGGAGTTCTTAGACATTGTTTCATTGCTGAGACAAACACTCAACATCTACAACCTGAAGGAGAGATTTACTTTGGTATGCGATTTGGAGAGGATTTATTCCACATTTGGCTGGCTCCAAGGCAGGGAGGCATGGTGGAAAGGTCTGGTGGACAAAAGCTGCACATGTCATGACAGTAAGGAAGCAGAGAGAAGGGAGAAGCCAGAGACAAGAATACACAGCACCCCTCTATGTCCTTTCCCCAGTAACCAGCCTTCAACCAGGACTCATCTCTTAACAGTACATCCAGCTACTAAAGTCACTAGTGTTTGATGAATCCACCAATGATTTTAGCGACCCCATAACCCATTCATCTTCCAAAAGCCACATCTTTGAGCACATGAGAGTTTTGGGGCTTATTCTAGATCTGAACCATAACAGGTTCCAAATGGGAAGCTTCCTTGTTTTCAAGGATGTGTTTCACTCCTTTACTGACAACTCAGGACACTCAGGCAAGCTTAGGCTTCCACGTGTTTGGAGGGCCTTGTTAAATAAATGTGATTAATTGGATCATTATCCACATAGTGGCTCAAAGCCCGAGGCTTCTGACTATGTGGCTGGTCTTTTTGGCATGGGTGACACTCACCCTGGGACATTCTGTTAGCCTAAATTAACTGGGGGTAATTCAAGGGGTCCTCCATGAAGAGCAAAGACATGCCCATTATCTCAGATCATACAGGCTTAGACATTTCCTAGGAGCTGCAGTAAAGTCCAGACCTCTACTAATCAGGTAAAGGCAGCTGCTCACTACACATCTCTGGAGCAAAAAATTGACTCCCAATGCCACTTGATCTAATGCTACACAACATCTCAGAGATCAAGTGGACACTGAGCCCAATTCAAAACTCCGAACAGGAAGCATAGTCAAAATAATGTGACTGAAATGCCAAATATGAAGCTCTTTTGATGTGCCTTAATTGAGAAGTAAATATAGAGTACTTACTGGGATAGTTTTAATGCACCCTCAAGTACAATAAAACTACCATAGATAGTATCCTCTTAGTTAAGCTTTTTTTAAATTCAAATCTTTGTTGATACATTATTAATTCACATCATCATCGCATTCAACATTGACAGTTTATACCAGAATATGACATGACTTGATTCTCATTTTTCCCCTTCCCCTACCCACCCGGTAACCCCCAACCCCCTATACACATAAGTTTTGTTTCCTTTTTTAAAATATTACTATCATATTATTTTTCCCCTTCATTATTAGCTAAGCTTTTGAGAGCTATGGAGTCAGTTGACAGGCCCTGGTGACTGCTATAGAGTAGGCAAGTGTTAAACCATGTGTCATGTGAGTTGGGATCAAGTGACATTTCTGACAAACAAGGAATAATATCCACAGGGACCCTCCCCACTACAAAGGTAGCCAGACTTTGGAACACTTCTGACACCTGAATGGATTAAAGATACAGTCCTTTCTCAAAACTATATGGGTATATATTGAATTAGCAGCATTCTTCCTGTTGGAAATTTCTAAACCTATACATGGTGATTTTTTTTTTCCTTCAGTGTTAAAAATGAAACTTTGCACCTGGTAGACAAGAGCTTTACCTCTCAGCCACATTCCCAGCCCCAAGCCTATTTTTAAATTATAACATTTTGGCAGTTCAAGTTATTCAAAACTCTTTAAGCTCTAGAAAACTGTGAAGCTGTAAATGAAGTGTTTTGTATGTTGTTGTTGCTTTTTAAGTTTCAACAATCAAAACCTAATAAACTTTAATGAATCTCAAAGAATCTCTACGAAGGTGAAAGTGGGAAGACATAATGACCACGGGATCCATCTGTACAGTCGTGTCTATTCCTGGCTGTGTGCGATAATTACATAATTGGCAGCTAGTGTCTGTGTGCAGTCTAAGTGGGCCCATGGGAGACCGTGTGCAGTGTCCATCGGTGGGAGGGACAGTGTGGGTCTGCAGGCCGTGGTCTATCACACAAAGCCTCCACTTCCGCCCCTATTATTTGGAGATGCTTCTCTCGGCTCCACTGATTATATTAACTTTCTGATTTAATAAAGCAGAGGAGCAAGTCCACACATTTATGTCACTTCCAGGAGTAAATATGCAATTTCATAATGACAAAACCAGAAAAATCGTCATCCTCTTAGGAAGCATACCTATCAAGATAACAACTCTTCTGGCAGTCTCACAGAAGCCCCAAACTAGGATAGTCCCTGACCTGTCTTCCGGCCTATGCACAGCTCACAGGAAGTTGATTGTGGTGTTCTCTTAACAATTTGCTCAGCCTTGGGGCTGGGGAGTTAGCTCAGTGGTTCTGGTGCCTGTCTTGCAAGCACAAGGACCCGGGTTCGATCCCAGGTAACCACATACCATACTGGGCATGGAGACTCATGCCCAGCAGCAATCAGTACCACATACCACAGCGCCGGGCATGGGGGCTTAAGGCAGAGGCAGGAGCATTGCTGTGATGTGAGTTTGAGGCTGAGCTCAGGGCCAGCCTGAACTACAAAGCGAGACCCTGTCTCAAAAACCTAAAAAAAACCCCAGTTTGCTCAGCCTAAAGGGTGTGGTTGTATTCAAGTTTGCCATTCACCAAAATTAGTTTGTTTTTAACTTCCCACAGTCAAAAAGAAATGCTCAGGTCAAACTGCTTTATGGAAAATTTTTTTTAAAAGTTCATTCAAGGAGGCTTTTCAGGCTTAGAGCTTTTTCTGTGCTAATGTGGCATTGTAATATTTAGCCACACCATTGTGCCACCTTCTAAACCACACTGGGCATACAACTGGCAAAACTACAATATTCTTTTAATAAATAATCCTCCATTCACTCTGTATGACTGAGTGTCTGGTTACTTGGAAGGTGTTATGGCTTGTGTGTAGCTGTCCCCCCAAAGCCTTGTGTGAATGAGGTGAGACTATTTCTGAGGTAGTTGAAGCTGGTATGTTCGATTCACAGTACAATGTCAGGCCTGAGAGCACTAGTGTATGGGTGTCAGTGCTACCTGCCCTAAGTATTCTGAATAAGATAGAAGGCATAGGAAGATACTATTCAGGTCCCTCCTTGCTACCCTGATGGCTCTGTGGACTCTCTCTTCTCTCTGACACCCCTCTACCATGTGCCACCATGCCCTGGGGCCAGTCAGTCATTGACTGACCTCTACAAATTGTAAGCTACATAAACCTTTCTTCCTTTAACTTGGAGTATCAGGTATTTTATCTCATCAGTGAGAGAAAAGTAACACAGAAGGAATGATTAAGTGTACTCTGTATCCTACAAGATCTAACACTACATTGCACACAAGACAACACAGGTGCATCACAAAGGTTACATTAAATTGCAGGTGGATTTTAAGTCCACACACACTATCTTATTAAGTGTACGTTGATTATAGACTCTTTCTTGGGGTGGATTCCCTGAGAAAATTCCTTATGATGTAAACAATGGCATACTATATAGGATTTTTTTTCTTTTTTTGAGACAGGGTCTTGCTTTGTAGTTCAGGTTGGCTCCAAACTCGCTATGTAGCCCAGGCTAGCCTTGAACTCTCAGCAGTCCTATTGCCTCTGTCTCCTGAGTGCTGGGCTTACAGGCATGAGTCACCACAACTGGTACTGTGATATATGGTTACTGAGGATCGAACTTGGGACCTTGCATTTGTGAGGCAGATGCCAGAACCACTGAGCTAAACCCCTGGCCCCTGTATAGGATTTCTTAACTGATGCAGTTGTCTTGAATTAGCAGCCCTCCAGTTATGCATGCAGGAGGGTTTTGAAGGTGATCAGAGGACATTAATTCACTTTACCAATTCCTGAAATGTATTCCCATGTGCAGAAGCATGTGTGTGTAGCCCTTCCAGGCTCTCACACATCTTGGAACAAGTGGACACATTTTGGCTTAGGGGTGGATCCAGAGAAGCCAACAGAGCAGCTACAGCATCAAGCCCATGAATACCGAATAGCTTGTACTTGTGAGGGGTTATGCATGTGCATAAGCCTGGAGGAGCTTGGGAGAGATCTGCAAGGTTGGCCAGGTTAGTTCCTGTGGACAACAGAAAGATATCGGGAGGACTCAAAGCCCAGCTGTGCAGAGTGTGATCAGCAGACAGCCTCCAGCTGTCAGCAACTTGGAGTTGCCCTCATTTGGAAAGAGCTTCAGCCTCCCAGATGGTCCCAGCTTCCCAGAGCCACCTGTACCTACTAAGTGAGTGGGCAGAACACAAAGGCAGTGCATCTGAGCTAGTACTGCTCTACATCATTTTCCCAGAGTCACCTGGGCTTTGTGTGGCCAGTATCTTTCTCTACCAAGTCCTCCTCCTGTTTGATAGCTTCTGGTCCCTAACCACATGTGCAGTCCAGACTCGCTCTCAGATCCACTTCCTGGGAAGGGTCACATTCCTTGAGGCCAGTAATTTAGAAGAATCCTGCAATGCTATTTCCCCTGGATAGTATTCCAGGGGTCTGAAACGCATGGCTGGGATTGAGGAGAAAAGTTTTGAGTTACACAAGAGAAGCCCTTTCAGACAGTCACGCCTGGCTCCATCCCCTGTTTTCTGGGGGAGGATGCTGATGTAGAAAAAAAAAGGCCACAGATTGGAAATTTTTAAAATATACTTTGTCATTTAGAGACATTGTGTAGCCAATGGGAAGTGGAGGGAGTGGCTTACTACCAGTCTTCACACTAAAAGAGCCAGTTGACAAGAGCCCAACCTGAAGTCCTTGTCACAGTTTGTGTTTAGCTGTGACAAAGCTTCATGCGGATGAGGTGGGACTTTCTTCTCTAGAAGTCGTTGAATCTGGAATGTGTGAGGCTGGGGTTGAGGGCATGATTACTAAACCATTACACATGAGTGATTAGTTTTGCACCGCCCTAATCCCAGTAGTCTGAATGAAATAAAAGGGGCAGAAAAATGCTGTTAAACTCTTTCATTGCCTTTGCTACTTTGTGTGCACCATGCTGTTTCTCCTCTGCGAGGCCTGTGTGTCACCCTTGTCTTGGAGCTCCTGATTATGGACTGAAACCTCTCTGAATGGTAAGGCAAATAAGCCCCTTCCCTTCACCTTGGGTGTCAGGTATTTTATCTAAGCAAGCAGAGGAAAGTAACTAACACAGTCCCCTCCAGGGCTGTTCTGGGGGGTGCAGAGAGAAGAGCTCAGCACACTCTGATGGGGAGAATTCAGTAAATTCTCGGTGTATATTTGACCAACTTCCACAAAAGTTATTGGAAAAGAGCGCCAATTATATATACTTCAAAGAGTTAATAAGATTTGTCCAGAAAAATATTTAAGATTTATAAAGAAATAAAACTATTGACACAAATAGTAAAACTGAACTTTATCAGTGTATATTTTAACATTCATTACCTTTTGGCATGAATTTTGAATTTTTCTGGAGGGATTGAACTATTCTTCAGCCCTGGATTTAGTCAGGAGATGGAGATAGTCCGGGTCATCCCAGTAGCTGACAGCAATTTTTCTGAGCCTGATTTAGCATTTTTTTGTTTTATCTCACCTCATAATTAGTTACTTATATAAGTACCTCTTTGAAGATAGACATGTTTGGACTTATTTTTATACTTACCTCCTTCCGCCATAGATCGCACCAGGCACCAGGTAATAATTAGGACTGTGCCTATTAGATTTACAACATTGAAAGGAAAAGATGACAAAGAATAAAGAAAAAATATAAGTATAGTGGGGACTCAGGTTACAGGGACACACTGCAGCTGTTTATATGCCAAAGCTTGGATGGAACAATGGCAAAGATTTACCAAAGGAACCCTAGACACCCAGTTCAGCAAGTCCCTTTAAGGCCAATATTACTTTGCAGAGGGTTGAGGTGTTTCTACAAGTATGAAAATGGTACCACCACGAGTCCGTTGGAAACGCCTAAGAACCGCTCTGTTGCTTCTCTGAGTTCCCATGGTCCGTAGTGATCCTGGGACACATTAGCACCATCTGTAGTCCTGGCAGAGGAAACAAGGAGAACATGTAGAGAAATATCCGCGTGGTTTGCCAACTTGGACTCCCCCTGCTGAGAGGCATATGCATGTCCTCTGGGTATCCAGAGACTAGAGGAATCTCTGGGCTGATTGTCCTGTGAGGCCCATTACTTTATCCTTCCTAGCTGCCAACGTTTGCTTGTAGCCACCAACTTTCCGAGGTGTTGGGACTCAAAAAATGATACCTAAAGCAAAAGTCTCAGTAGCAATCTCAGAACCAAAATTTCTTTCTGCCGCCCTTCACCATGTATCTCCCCACCAAACATACCACAGAAACTAGAATTTCTTTTCCCCAAGATGGGTCATAGAAACAAGAACCGTTCTCCCCCAAAGACAGCAACAAAACCTAAAAATGTTACTCTAACTTCTCCCTATCTTTCTGTGGAAGAGCTGTTCAGATGGGAATCCTCTGACCTCCCTAGTTTGATGGTTAAGTCACAATACTCCCATTCCAGAGAGTGTCCTGCCCGCATCCAACAGGAAAGAATACAGCAGAAAGGCCAAGAAGAATCAAAACAGCCTTGGCTTGGTCTCCCTCATCCTTCAGTCCATTACATCATGCCCTTCTCATATAACTGTATTTCACACTGCTGTGCATGCTTCATTAAACCTAAGGATAAAAATAGATGGTTCTCCCTGGATCATGGAGTCTTTCATCTCAAGAGTCCTGTGTCATTAAATTATAATCAAACTACAATTTTTCTCTTATTAGGCTGTCTTTTGTTATATGGGTGTCAGCCTTTATGATGGATAGAAAAGGAGTCACCATCTTTCC
Organism: Petromus typicus; assembly: GCA_004026965.1. Lineage (NCBI taxonomy): Eukaryota > Metazoa > Chordata > Mammalia > Rodentia > Petromuridae > Petromus > Petromus typicus. The sequence continues at coordinate 16,939 of PVIR01003428.1, forward strand.
TCTCCCTACTTAGGGCAGAGATAAATCCATTACTTATTTGAAAACTGGTTGTATCTAGAATCTAAGCTAACTCTTATAACTTATTCCCAACTAATGATTCCTGGTCTGCCTTATTTGTAGTCAGAAAATGTAGCAAACAAAATTTCTACCCATCGAGGATGTGCTGATGGCACATAAGCACTTTGGCTTCCCTGTTAGAACTTGGAGAGTCTCTTCCTCTTGTCTATTTGCTCGCCTGATCATTCTGGAAGATGAGGCCTTGGAAGCTGGCCTCAGTCTCCTTTGTTCAGGCTGGGGAAGTCCCTGGGCCACATGATCATGGACTGACAAACCCCCTCTTCAGAATGCTCAGCTCCTTGACTGACAGGGGAGCTGCCTCTTGGTAGCCTGTCACTAACACCAAACACTGAATGCCACATGGCGATGTGCTAACAAAATAAAATAAAATAATACCACGTATCTCCTTCCATTTTCTAACTTCAGCTGTAGACTGAAGCAATTTTTTATCCTAAGCAAGATTTAATATGCTTTTTCTCTCCTATTCCTATCTTATTGTGTGCTGCACACATCTCCATGTGCACGTGCACATACACACACACACACACACACACACACACACACACACACACACACACACATTTCAGAGACCCAAAAAGAATTTAAAATGAAAAAGATGAGGGAGGGAAGGTGGGGAAAAAGAAACAAGCTAGCTAGATCAATGTACCTCCAAACCTCAGGGGTACTGGCTAATGTTAGTGTAGCTTACAGACCGCCTCGGCATTTAATGAAACATAGAGAAGAGAAAGATGCATTTGCTATTCTAAAAAACCACAAGTCAGTGAATGCAAATGTGCCCTATTCAGAAAACCAAATTAAAGGAACTACTGGGAATTCTCTGCATAGTTAAGCAGAACAATTTTTCCCCTTTAAGGCCATATTTACCCTTCAGAAGTCATCTACCCTTCAGCCAGAAACCTAAAAATGCATCATTTTCCAGGAAAGATATATTGCATCTGCTGGGCCCTGTCCTTCAAATGAAGAAGTATGAAATCCATCACTGCCTGGACAGCTTCTGCCACAGCACTGCAGCTGCAGAGAGAGAAAATGGGCTCAGAGCTGATGCATCTAACTTTGCAGGGAGATGACAGATGTTTGGGATAGTCAGATCCTGGACCTTCCACTACCCCAAAGCCACTTTCCAACATGAAGACAGACCAGGAGATGGCAGACCAGGGAGAAGCGCTTTCCAAAAGTAAATATGGGAAATAGGCCAAAAGAGCTATAACGTGTCCCAAATTCTCATGTGTTCAGAGCAGGGCTTTCAGTAGTATTATGGGATACTAAACTCCCCCATGGATGTTCCAAGGATAAGATCTTTAATTCATATGCTCTTAGGAAGTGGGCCTTGTTGTAGCGGTTGTTTACCAGGGCATGGCCTGGAAAGGTGTATTTTTGTCCTGGTGCCTTCTTCTACTCTCTGCTTCATGGCTGCTATGAGGCAAAGAATTTTCCTCCACCATGCCTTTCCACTATGCCATTTCTGCCTCAGAAGCAGCTGATCATGAACTAAATCCTCTGAAATTCAAATCAAAATAAACTTCTCTTTTAAGGTGTAGGTATCAGGTCTTCTATCGAGATGACTGGAAAACTAGTACACAAATGAATGAGCATAAGGAGAATATGTAGCCTCATTCCTTACATCTATAACAAGGTCATTTGCAATCATTTATTCAGGATATGTATCCTTTGCTTAAATTACTGGCGGAATTTTCTTCTAATAGCTCAGTCTCCATCTCCAATGAGGCTAGACTGGTTTCAGGCTGTAGACATGAACTCAGCCCAACCTCAAAGGAGATTTAGTAGGAGGATTCGAAGCCTCATTAGAAACAAAATGAAACAAAATAAACAAAACCAGAGTGGGCAGGAAAGAGTCTGCAGGTCTCTGTCTCCCTCTGAGATCCAGGTGTCTCTGTGTAGGTGCCTCCTGCTGCTGTCCTCACTCTGTCTCTGGGAAGAGCCTCATTCCATAGCCTTGAGCACCTTCTCTTCAATGCAACTTCAACCAGCAGAGATCAACTCATTTTTGATTCTCAATTCCAGATTCTCAGGCAACCCAAACTTGGGAATAATAAGAATATTCTCCTGCCCTTATGGAACAATAATTGTTAGAAAAGACATTGCCAAAAAATAGATGCATAAATAAATAAACCACAGAATCAAAGGAAAGTAATGTGTCAAAGCCCAGACTGAGACTGACAGAAGTGTGAAATTCAAGGAGCGACATTTTGAGTTGAACCTTGAGAAAAGTGTAAGGATAAGTCAATCAGCAGGAGTGAGAAGATAGCTCCAGGCCAGGAACCACACGAACAAAGCCCAGGGATGGAAAAGAGCTGAATTTGTCTGAGGATCTTTTACAAGAATGTGACCACAGCATGGTCAGGGAGACAGGGCCCATGCATTCCGATGAGCTGGAGAAGCTCCCAGGAGCCATGTAGGTGAAAGCCAGGCTTTCATGAAAGTTCAGCCAGGCTCGCTGATTGTGACTCTACCTCATCGTGACTCCACCTCGGTCCAAAGCAGGGCTGCCTCTTCAATTAATCTACAAAAACCCGCCTCTGTGCATGCTTCAACCAATCCGCAACCATCTGCACTTGTATGTTTATGCCCTCTACCGTTTACTGTAAAGGTAACTGAATTTGTATTAAAGACAGAACAATTCTCAAAACGCTTCCCGGAGTCTGCGTGGTGACTCTGTGGGCTCACCCTCCGGGTCCAGGCCTCTGAACGGGATCCTAGGCTGTGTACCACTCAGACGCCGAGGACAGCAACAGAGCCAGACCTTACTGGGTCTTGTAGACTAGCTAAAGGGTTTGGGATTTGCCTGGAAGTACAGTAGGAAACAGCTACCTCATTTGGTTAGTTTGTTTAAAAGATCACTCTGTTAACAATACGAGCTGATAGCATTGGGAAGTGATACTGAAAGCAGTGAGACTAGTTGGGAGCCTGCTTCAAGGATGCAAAGAAGAAGCCATGATATCGTCTTGGTCTGTGGTTACAGGTCACAACAGTAGAGATGGAAAAGAAAAGAACTTGAGATAAATATGGGAAGTAGTGACAGGTGTTAGAAGTAGATTGTATGAGGGAGAGGAGGTAAGCAGCAGAACTAAAGATCTGCCACAGATTTCTGATGTGAGCACGTGGTAGATGAAGGTACCAGGATACCAAGGGAACACCTTGGAGGAGAAAGAGACAGAGCGATAGAAGAAACTGCTCTATTTCGAACACATTAAATTTCAGTGACTTCTGAGACATCAAAGTAGAGAGAGAGCAGTAATTGTATGTAAGAATCTAACGGAATAGAAGTCTGGTCAAGAATAATAAATTTGAGAGCCAGCAGTATTCAAAGAGTTTTGAAAATCATTGGAATGGGTATCAGTGTCAAGGGAGAAAGCAGAGAATGAAATAAGAATAGGAACAAGGATGGGGGTGGGGCAACACCAACATTTAGAGGTTGGGGGAGGGAAGTCAGCAAGTCTAAGAGGGAATGGATGGAGAGAAATATGGAAAAGGGGGCATGTGAGCTGTGGTATAGAAAGATAGAGAGGAGGGAGGCAGCTGGAGCAAAAGCTGCCCAGAGATTTACTTAAACTAATGCTAAACAAGGTCTATTCCTAAGGTTATGGGGCTGGTCAGAGCCCAGGAAGGTATCTGTAAGATATAGGTAAAGATGGAACTATCACTATTCCTTCCAACTCCTTTATCTTTTGTTATTATTTCACGTAACTTTTTACTCTAAACTCTAATTCTAAACAAACACATCCATCTATCCATCACTTCATTTTTCAATCCAAGTCCCAGGCTTCCCATTAAGATACAGAGCACACAAAGACACACATCCTCTATCTTTTTTCCTTTCACTTTTCTATTTCCTTCCTTGCTAGGTTTTGTTTTCTGGCTTTGAAAGAATTTGCAAACTTTGCTTCAAGCACACACAATGATACCTGTTCTGGAATTTGGTCTTGGTAAAGCACCTCAGATCCCAGTTTAATTATGTAGCGTTAGTAAGAGTGATAATCACGATATCGTGATTGAAATAATCTTCCTTTTAATGAAGAGAAGGAATATTTCTACTTCCGAATCACCCATATTGTGTTTTTACAGTCTAGATCACCTCTAACCCCCTTCCCTTCAGTTAACTCAGCTTCTTTCTACATTTGCATTTTCTCAGCCTGTCAGCATGAAAAACTTTTATGGAGTGATGCCTTAAAGGTCACTGTAGTTCCATCACAAAGACTGATGAGACCATTTTCTCCAAAGACAAGCCTGTTGTGCTACTTGATAGGGAGTCCCCTCCTCCTTGCAGTCCATGCACCTCTAGCTCACTCCACCTCCCAGGCTGCCTCCCTCTCCGACTTTCATCACCACTAAACTCATGAGTTCTTCCTTTCCAGCAGGTCCTTTCTTCCTGCTACCACCAGGACTTGCTATTTGATGTCCTTTATTCATTCAACTTTAGAAGGACAGTCCGTGTCACTTGTTTCCCTAGATAGATGACCCCTTCCTCTGTGGCTCAGGTTATCCATTAGGTCCTCTTAGCAGAGCCACCAGTCCTTCCTCAAGTCCCCTGAGTAGAACCCCACCCTGCTCTCCAGAGTGCCTTCCAAACAGCTCTTTCACTCTGCACCAGCTGCAGCACCTCAGGCTCTCTCCTCTCTGCTCTTACTCCAGTGATGTTCAGTCCAGTCCAGATATTCACCACCCAAGGCCATCCTTGCTCATTCTTTCTGGCAGCATATCACACACACTCAGTTTTTTGGGCATCTTTTTCTAAACTCTGAGCCAACTCTGCAAGTGAATTGCCTCACCACCATTTTGGAAGTAGGTAGGGGCATAAATCCTTACTAAATGGATCAGTCCTGTCAGCTTGTGTTTGCTGTGGCGGGTGATGAATGAAGGGGATTTAACTCCCAGCAAGTGAGAGCTGTTAACACCATAATGGCTCTACCAGAAGAGAAGTTGCAGAATGTCTTTCCCTGGGGGGTCCTTCAAAGTAAAATTAACCTGCCTCAGATGATTGAGGGGGACACATTAGATGACTTGGAAATTTCTTCCAGTATTGTCTTTACTATTCATCTCCCCCAGACTTTGCCCTCCAATTTTAAAGAAATAAGTGCTGTTGTGTTGTGATGGACTGCCCCCTTCATTCCTCTCTGTGTTCTCTGTTGCTCTGATTTTATTGCTGGGATGTGATTGACTTCTTATAAACCCATCAAAAGCCAAAGAAAGTATTCATTCATTAGAGTAGTCAGTCTAGGAACCTGACATCCTTTGATTCCTGTCCACGAGTGACAATTATTTAACTATTCCTACATGTGACTATGTCTTAAGTTTGCTGATTTTCTTTGCTTGTGTTCATCTTTCTGAGTTTTGTGTGCATGGGCATGGCTCTTGAGCATCGGAAGTCTCCTTAAAAAAATCAAACTATTTGAAAACTGTGGAATTTTATACTGGGGAGGCCATGACTCATAAAGCCTACAGAATTTAAAAGCCAAGGAGAACTAACTTTCCCTCTTGCTCAACACAGGATCAAAGTGTGCATCGATATGTACGCACTACTTCGAGGAATTCATTTGTTCCACAAATACTACCAAACATTCCCTTTGTGCTAAGTCCCACCCCAGGAAGGCTCCCAGAGCACTATGTCGGGGCATTTCCATCAGTATAGCTCACTTCTGAAGACACAGCACACTCCACAATAGACAAGGGACAGAGAGAGCTCCAAGAAGGAGGACAAGAGCCTGGCCTCTGGATTCAGTCAGACTAGACTTCTATCCAGCCCCAGCCTCATGGCCTGTGTGATAGCTGCATGACAGAGTGTGTTACTAACTCCTATTGATCCTTGATTTCTTCTCTATGAAATGGGATTACATGTGAGATTGTCTCAAGGGTTCAGAGAGTGAATGATCATAAAATTGTTCACTCAGTGTCCAGAGCACAAAAACAGCTATTGACTATTTTCCTTGAGTTTAACTGGTATGTTTCATTTCAGCCATATCTCAACATAGGACTATATTCAAAAGAAACACAGTTTCTCCTACAGAAAGTTTTGGAACAAATGTCTTATCTGAAAGTGTCACACAAAGACAAAGATGAGATTGTATTCAAGTCTCGCTTTATCCATGGTTTCAGTTTTTGCAGCTCTACTTATCTGAAGTCAGTCTCATCCAAAAATATAAAATGAAAAATTTGAGAAATAAGGATTTCCTGAGTTTTAAATTGCATTCCCTTCTGAGAAGCATGATGAAATCATGAGTCATCCTTCTCTGTCCCACCTTGGGGTCACTTCCCCAATCCAAAGACACAGCTTGCCAGAATGGATCAAGAAATAAAATCAAAGTATGTGGTACACAGGAAACATGTTTAACCCAAAAAGAAATTCCTGCACTAAAATATTAAATGATGAGAAATCATTACATGCAAAAGGAACCTGAAAAACAAAACAGGTATAGCTATCTTATTTTCAGAAAAAGTGGACTTTAAGCCAAAGCTGGTCAGAAGAGGCAAAAAAGATCATTATATATTTGTTAAGGAAATAATTCATCAAAGAACCATAACAATTACTAATATATATGTACCAAACAGTGGCATATCTAAATTAGTAAGACAAGTACATTGGACAAAAAAAGATCAGATAGATATGAATATAATTATAGTGAGTGACTTCAGATCCTACTTTCACAAAGACAGATCAACTAGATGAAAAATTGAAGAAATTTTAGAGCTGAAAAAAACCTTTAAACAAAGGGACTAAATAGATATCCCTAGTATTCTACCTAAAAACAACAGAATACAGATTCTTCTATAAAGCAGGCTTAAGTAAAAGCAAAAGAATAGAAATTATACTACCCATATTATCAGATCATAGTGAAATGAAATTAGAAATTTATGACAAGGGGGCCGGGGAGTTAGCTTAGTGGTTCTGGCGCCTGTCTTGCAAGTGCAAGGGCCCTGGTTCGATTCCCTGGTAACCACATAACAATACTGGGTGTGGAGACCCACACCCAGCAGCAACCACCAGTACCACATACCACAGTGCCAGGCGTGGTGGCTCACGCCTGTAATCTCAGCACTCGGGAGGCAGAGGCAGGAGGATTGTGATGTGAGTTGGAGGCTGAGCTCAGGGCCAGCCTGAACCACAAAGCGAGACCCTGTCTCAAAAAACCTAAAAAAAAAGAAATTTATGACAAAAAACACAGAAATTATGCAAGTGTATGGAAATTAAATAATATACTTTTGAATAATCAACAGTTCACAGATGAAATCAGTTAAGAAATAAGGTACTTGCAAGAACTAAACAATAATGCTAGTACCAGATACCAAAACCAATGGGATGCAAGGATGTCCTGAGTGGGAAGTTTAAAGCTATGAATGCCCACGTCACAAAAACAAAATTGGATGAAATAACCTAACAATGCACCTCAAAGTCCTAGAAAAACAGGAGCAGTTAAAACCTCAAACTAGTACAAGAAAAAAAATATAAAGATCAGATAATAAATCAATGAAATGGGTACTCAAATGCAAATAATCAACAAATTAAAGGGATGTCTGTTTGAAAGAATAAACAAAGTAGGCAAATACTAAGCCAACCTCACCAAAAAAAGGAAAGAAAAGAACAAAATCAATGTAATTAGTAATTTTAAAAAGGTGAAATCGCAATGGATACTGCCAAAATCCAGATTATTGGCAAATCCTTCAGAAACCATATGCCAGTAAACTGGAGAATTCATAAGAAATGGATAGATTCCTAGGTACACATGAGTCACCAAAGTGAACCAAGAAGACATAAAATCCTGGCATCGAAATAATAATAGGCAGTGAAAATTGTGTATTGACACAGTGGAGTTAAAGTGATAATTAAACTAATCTACCAACAAACCTATTTTAAATTGTACAAAAATGTCAGGGAAGATCTAAAACCAATACTCCCGAAGCTCTTTAATAAGGTTGAAAGGGAAGGAGTACTCTCACAGACAATTCTGGAAGTTGACATGGCCCTGATTTCATTACTAAAGATCTATTCAAAAAAGGAAATAATAGAATAAACTCTCTGATGCATACAGACAGGTATAAAAATCTTCAACTAGATACTGACAAACGGGAGGCAATAAGTCATCAAAAAGTTGGTAAGTGCATGTACCTACTCCCGAAGATGAATGCAAGCATTACCTACTGCAAACATATATTAATAAAAAATTTAAAAGAAATACTTGGGGAGAAACTGACCCAGAAAGCAAGAGAGCACATTCGCACAAACTTGTATTATAAGGATACTATTTTAATGGTCCTATTTTATTAGCTATTGTTATTATCATATTGTACCTAACTTATAAATTAGACATCATAGGTATGATAGAAAAAAAATATAGAATATTTTGGGTTTTGTACTATCTGCAGTTTCAGGCGTTCACTAGAGGGCTTGAAATGTACCTTCTTTTATTTAGGAGTGAGGAGGCTTCCCCAGATTCTCTTCACTGTTTTTCTCCCAAACCCTGCTCCTTGTGCAATGATGTCCCTTCCACTTTTGTTAGTCCTTTCAGGCCTGGACCCAGGGTTCACTAGCTCCTCCTCATTCCCAAAACACCTCTAGACATCCATCCACCCTCCCACAGCCAAGAAGCTTCCTAAGGTGGATTCCTGAGTTGTTTTCAGACCATGTAAGTTGTTTATCAGCATTTCTGAGGAATGTCCTTAGAAATGTTAGCTTGAGGGAAGTGATGTTTTTTCCATTTGTATTTTTTAAAAAACTAGAGTTCACTGTATCTGGCTGACAAACGCAAGGTCCTGAGTTTGATTCCCCAGTGCCAACCAACCAACCAAATAAAAAAACCCACTTGAGTTTAAGGAGGAAAACTATGGACAAGTCTGCAAGGATTGAGGAGGAAACAGAAAATGCAGAAGGAAGGGCTTTGCCTTTGTTCAAGAGAGGAGTGAGCACTTGCCTTTGTGAAGCAGGGAGGGAACAGTTGCTTGGCGTCCTTGCTCTGGGAGGACAGGCGGACATTAATTGCAGGTATTTCATTGGTCCATAAAGTCCATGGTTTCTCTTTCTCATCCCAGTGAGGGTGGGGCTTCCTGCAAAAGTTACAAAACACAGTGCAGTACCCTACAGCTCCTGCAGTGGGAAGTCACAAGGGTTTACATTCCGCATCCAAGAAGAAGACTCAGCAAAGCCATGTGTAGGGTCCCATGACAACTTATCCTTCCTCTCCACCTTCAAGGCTGGCCAACTTCTCCACAGTAAAACAGCATCTCTGGAGACAGGTAAAGCATTACAGGACTTTGACTCAATGAAGTTGGAATGTAGTAAACAGCTGCTCAGAGGCCCCTTTTGTGTCCCAGAAGCTTCCGGTGGCTCTCAGTTGATCCATGTGAGAGGAGTATCTGGAGGTGCAGCCTGCCAGCACTCAGGCACACTGGTCAGGCCTTCCTCCATTACCCTGAACTACATGTCCATCACACGCACATGGAAGGGGTGAGAGAGAGGAAAGAGACTGAAGTCAAATGAGTGTGCTCCATATGCCAGATTTTACTGAATTCTCATGATTGGGCAGATGAATACATTGAAACTGAAGATTTCAACAACTTGTGTAATTCTCAACAGCAAAGCAGGAGCAGACTCAGGATCTAAAGCAAGATTTGTTGGATTCCAAAATACATATTTTCCCTATTCCTCCACATTCCTTCTATTTAAGATTTTATCTTAAAATTACAGCTTCATTTACCCTTGTAGACAAATCTTCCACAATCTTGTATCGTCTCAGTAGAATGACTGTCCCCAAATTATTTTCAACTAATAAGTACATAAAGTGATGAATATATTAGTTACCTTGATTTAAATAGTCCACAGTGCAGGCACGTATGGAAACATACTGTGCCTCAAAATATATGCAACTGTTTTCTGTTAAGGAAAAATAAACTTAATTTTTAAAAAAATAATTTTCCCAGAAAAAATATACACTTGTACAACCCAATTAAAATTATCAAAAACAGTACACATCTTGTGATTGTCAATCTCTGGCTTCATTTCCTGGACAGATGCAGGATGGACAAGTAATTGTGACATCTGCCTTGAACAAATATATTCCTTCCCTTCTGCTGCGGCCAGACTTAGTACCATTCCCTGAGGCAGCAGCAATGCACACATCACGATGGACCTTTATGCATTCCAGAGCTGCCTGTCAGTCATCGTTTTGGGAACCAAAATAAATCCATCTATATAACGTTTTCATAAAACATAGAATCAGTTAAATACGCTGCATAGGAGAACATTATTTTGAAATCACCTTCTCTACTCGCTCCTAGCAAAGGAGACCAAACTGGTATCCTTATGCAGGGTGCCACATGATCGAACTGAACCATGAAGTGGCCCAGGTTTAAACAAAAATGTAAACAAGCAGAAGATTCACTGCAACCAATAAATGAACAGGGTACAATTTATTTGGTCCATCATGACAAAGAAGCCTGGTTTTAAATCTACAGGAAAGTGGCATTGAGCAAGTGTCTACTGGTTCTGTTTCTGCCATCCTTAGTCCTTTTCTGCCTGTAAAACCGACCTCTGCTTAGCTCTCAGGGTACTCAGGAGGTGTTAACCTGAAGCAAGAATTGAAAATGAAAGTCAGTTAACATCTTTAACTATTATTTGGTTTTTCTCTCAACAACTGGCAGCAAGTGAGCCAAATTCTTTCCCTTTTAAAGAATACTAGCCAAATACTCTCCCTTCATTCACAGAGTGAATGAACTTTCATCATTGCCAAGTGAAAGAAGAAAGAAGAGGAAGGAAGGAAGTAGGGAAGGAAGAAAGAGAGGTGGGGAGGGTGGGGAAATGAGGAAAGGAAAGAGGAGGAGGGAGAAGAGCAGAAGAGGGCAGTGGATGAGAGAGAGAAAGGAAAGAAAGAAAGAAAGAAAGAAAGAAAGAAAGAAAGAAAGAAGGAAAGAAAGTTCAAGCAAGAAAGAAAAAGGTAGAAAGGGGAGAGGAAGGAAGGGAGAGAAGGAAGGGAAAACTTTGATGAACAAGACAGAAAGTGCCATGTAGTCACTAAACCCATGTAGTCCCTGTAGTGCCCATGTAGTCACTGACTCAGTGTGGGAAGTCTGCAGCACGTGTCTGAGCTGGGCTCTCTCAGTGCTTTCCTTTCAGAGACATTTTGACTGGGACCTGGATTCTGTTGTTGCATTTCTATTTTGACCTTCCTCAAGGGCCTCTGGGTTATAAAGGAGATGGAAGGAGGTCCTCAAAGAATGGGATAATTCCACATGGGGGGAAGTCAGTGAGCTCTGGCATCTTCGATCCTTTATCATTTGTTCAGCTGCTCACAGGCAAAGGTGCAGTCAAGCAGGCTGGCCTTTCTGCCAAACCGATGGACGGAGGAAGCTGGCCACAAACGATGTGTCAGCTCCGAATGTGTAATGAGAGTTCTGCTTCCAGAAGAGGAAAAGTCAACCCTAAATGTCCTCTCCACCACACAGGCCTCCCAGGGGCTCGGGAGGTGCGGTTTCTGTGGCTGCTTCCTCCTGGATTACCCCTAGCTGAGTGATCACCCCGTGGCTCCCACCCAGTGACTGTTCCACTGTGATCTTACTTCCTAAGACAACAGTTTCCTGTGTGCTTCAGCTTCTCACCTCTCCTGCAGAGACTCTTATGAGGCCTTTGACCAAAGATTACCTGTTTCCTCCAGGTGCACATATTGCTACTTGGCATATTGTTCACTCCGCATTAATGAAAAAATAAAATAAAAGTAATGTTAACACCAGCCAGTAAGGGAGCTAGAGGGAGAAACCTCTGGGTCCTCTCGATGCATCAATATATTGCACAGTGAAGACCACTGGTTAAAACTTAGGCTGGAAAACACATTACTAGCCATGCATATGACCATTAAGAATCTTAACCAGATGGAAGGCAGAAAAAGCAAAGCAGCAAAGCCCTCATCTCCCTCTCCCATCTACTTAAAACAATGATGCTCATAAGCAATTGAAGTACATTTTGTGCAGGCAATCCATGCCAGAAGCTTCAGGTATCTATAATTAGAGGCTAAGAAGAGTTGTCCCCGATTTATAGATTTTCCCATAATGAGGTCATTACTTTATTCACTTATCCAATCTTGCATGAAGAGTTTCTTTAGAGTTCCTTTTGACTTTCTATAAGTTTGTGCGATGTAGTAGGCAGGGAGTTTGTAGACATAAAATTTGGACTCTGGTAATATGTACCTAGGGACCAAAGAAAGCATTGAAAGCTCAGGAGCTCTGGGTATAAATCTAGCTCCTGCTGTGACCACTTTTGTCAAGTTGTAATTTTGTGACTCAGTTCCCCTCTGTTAACTGGAAAGAAGAGCATTGGTGTATACCACAAAACTGCTGAAAAGGTCAATTTTTTTTTTTTTTTTTTGGTTTTTTGAGACAGGGTCTCGCTTTGTGGTTCAGGCTGGCCCTGAGCTCAGCCTCAAACTCACATCACAATCCTCCTGCCTCTGCCTCCCAAGTGCTGGGATTACAGGCGTGAGCCACCACGCCCGGCACTGTGGTATGTGGTACTGGTTGCTGCTGGGTGTGGATCTCCACACCCAGTATTGTTATGTGGTTACCGGGGAATTGAACCAGGGTCCTTGTGCTTGCAAGACAGGCGCTGGAACCACTGAGCTAACTCCCTGGCCAGGTCAATTTTTTTTAAAAATAAGTAAAACATGTACTGCTGCAGACATGTACAACACATGAAATTTGTAAGGTCTGTTTATTTGAGAAAGGCACGGTACCAAAGATCAGTTCATTTTGTTAAGATTTGCTAAGCACATGGTACAGGTGGTCAGAAAGCAGAAAAGATGCTGGTGATGTAGCTATGAATAGAATAAAGTTCTTGTTCCTAAAGAGCTTGCATTCAAAACACAGGAGACAGAAAAGAAAGGCTAATATGATATAGATAATAGTTTAAGTCATAGGAAAGAACATTTCAAAACTTACATTGAGTAAGGGGCTGGTCAGTGATGGAATGGGCAAGGCTGCTATTTTAGGCAAAATGACCAGGTACTGTCCTTCCAACAAATTGGGCTGGAGATACAGCTCAGTGGTAAAGCACATGCCTAGCATGTGCGAGGCTCTGGGCTTGATCCTTACTTAATACAGCCAAAACAACAACAAAATTGGCATATACAGCATCTAAACGAAGTAAAGACGTGAAGTATGTGGATTATTAAGGAAGAAACATTGCAAGCTGAGGAAAGAGCAAAAAGCAAAGGTTCATCCATCCCTTGGTATCATCATCAGAGAGGAGACAGAGATTTGCCTCTAGGGAGAAACTGAAGAAAGAATCCAGTTTCACAACCTGCAGAGCAGCAGGCCAAAGATGTGTGTGTATATATACAGTGCTATAGCCTGTTAGTGTCGCCACAAAGTCATATGTCAAATTATCAGTTCCTGAGGTGTTGGTTTTAAGAGATGGAATATGGGGATGGCGACAAGATCATGAAGGCCGAACCCTCTTGAGTGAGGTTTGTGCCTTTCTTTATAAAAGAGCTTGCTTCCCCCTCCCACCATGTGAGGATGGTGAGATGGTGACTTACAGAGAAGCCTGACCCACCCAAGACACTGAACCTGCTGGTGCCTCATACTTGGACTTCCCAACCTCCCGAACTGTGAGCCATAATTTCTGTTGCTTACAAGCTCACTCACAGCAAGTCTATGCTATATTTTCCTATTTCCCAAGCCATCTAAGATGTCTGAAAACCCGAGACCAGGTTAAGAGCTAAACTGTAGCAGTCTTTCATGGTTTTCTGGCCTTTACCTTCTCCTGATAAAGACCTCTCTTCTTTTCTTCTGTAAAATGAGGGTTGAGTTGTGTGTGCTTCAGAAGACTTCAGAAATGATCTTATTTACATAAAGCAACATTATTCTCCACCTGCACCAACCTGTGAGTGGGCAGCAAACAAGCCACAGCCAGCTCTTTGCACTTTACATAAAATGTGCTCAACACCCTCTCCCTAAAAATGGTTTCCTGATAAAGATTTAGCTAAATTATAAGCCGGTTTAGTGTCTGAATACACCCTGTTGTAGAATGTATGTTACACTTAGCTGTAAAAGGTATTGAGGTTTCTTGATTTGAGAATAGGTATAAAATTACAGTCCATTATTATCATAAATTTCTTTTCATTACTCTGTTATATTTCTTGGCTCTAGCCAAAATAATTCATACTCTGCTGACTGTTTACAACTTTCAGATATAAAGAGATGGTCCCCAGGTTCCTTCACATCATCATTTACTAAGCTTTACCTATTCAGCTCTTTTAATCTTTCTCCATCAATCAACTTGTCCTTCTTCATCATTTTTGTTGCTTTTTGCAAAACACTTAGTCCATTTGTCTGTACGTGGCCGGTAATTAGGTGCTTTGAGCTCAGCACAGCCTTCCAGGTATGGTCTCGGCAGAGTTGTCTATTGCTCCGAGTGTTGCTGAGTAGATCCATTTCCATGTCCTTCAGGGGCCACATTTCACTCCAGACAGAGCCTGGCCAACAACAGCACAAAAGGGAGCAACAAAAATTTCCCAGACTCAGCACATGGCACTTGGAAGGAAGATACAAAGCAGGGCCACATCTTGCACACAGCCCAGACTGGTCAGAGGAAAAGATAGTGTGAAGAGACCAGTGATTAATTTTCTCTCCCATCATCAGAGACAATGAAAGAACAAGTCTTATGCCACAGAAGAGATATTTTGTTTTAGATATGAAGACTTGCATGGGTTGAACTTTCTAGGATTTTTATCCTGGAAATCACTAGATGTCTTCTCTATAAAGAAGTGGCAGAAACGGTGGTGCCTCTCATCCCAGATTATCCTAAGCTTCCAACCCAGCAACTTGCTCATTCTTACCCACACTTCCTCACCCCTGCATATGCTTCTTTTTCTCTTTCCCAAGTAACAGAGAGGTACTTCCTTAGTGTATTAGTCACTTTTCCATTGTTGGGACCATACACACTTAAAGGAGGAAATATGTGTTTGTTCCACAGTTTCAGAAGTTTAAGTTTGTGGTAAGGTGACTTCAAAAAAGGAACATCATGGTGGAGGAAATATGTGCACTTTGTGGTAACCAAGAAAGAGAAAAAAGAAAGGGCTGGAGACAGGACACACCCTTCCCCGGCACAAATTTGGTGACCAACTTCCTCCACACAGGGCACTTCCTTCTAAAACCCATCCAACTCACAAGTAACTTAATTCACTGATGAGGGTTAACAGTGATCCATTAGTGTCCTATTGATTCGGTTACTTTCCCAAGTCTCAGGTCTTGAAGATCAAACCCTCAATACATGAACCTGGGAGCAACTTCACACTTACATCATAACATCTAGCTACTTACCCATGGTAACCTAGAATCAATTCATTTTATTATGGGCAGGTTTATGGAAGAAAAAAAAATCACATCAGCAGCTAGCTTGCACAGGTTCACACAAACTGGCCACACCTCTTCAGCCTTTTTGTTAGCTCAGATTTTGCTATAACTGGATGTCCACTCCAGCCTCATACACAGAATAGACCATGGCACTGACACCTAGGAGACCCCAAAGCAATGCGGTTAGTATGTTTCTAAACTAGAATGCTCTGAGCTTATTGTTTACTTCTCCTGTCTGTTTTTTGATTCACCTAACAGTCCTGAGCCTCGATTTCCTCATATGACATCTCATTTGGCTTTGGTGAAACAAGATAAGAGGTCATAAGCAAAGCTCCCGATATGGAACAGACACTTGTGCAATGTTAATTTTTACCCCTTGCAGGGAAAACCCATGATGGTAGCTGGCTCTAGTAGACTTTGTAATCTTTCATGCTTACAAAATTTCTGTAATCATTTCCATGTAAGGAAAGCTCGGGTTTGGAGAAAAAAATTCAAAGAATGCAGTTAGTCTAATCCATTAGCAAGACAGCAGAGAAGTTCATAACCTAGCTTTGATCTGCAATTTGGAGGAAAAAGTTTCCAAATACTTGAGGGATCATTTCTCCCCCTTGATATGATATTGGAATTTAACTCCCATTAACCATAACATGCATAATGAGAAGGCAGCCTGGGAAACATACCCTCTAGTGCTTAATGAACACAAAATAAAACATTTCCTTTTATCTTCAACAGCTACCAGAGCAATTTGTATAATTATATTCATATTCATGATGCATAAGACCCTTCCATCAGCTCAATATTGTCACTAAATCTACTATGGAATGCCAATAAGTGTGTGGGAATCATTTTAATGATGTTGAGAGTTGCAAGATGCTACAGCAGAAGAAGCATGGAACCCCAGTCAATGAGCCACTTATAAGATAAGGGATATTCCACAGTAGCTGCATCTTTCCCCTTGAACCAATGAGACTGGATGACCCAGAAGTAATATCGTCAAAGAGAGCACAAATCACCTTGAACAGAACAGGGACCCTAGTACCTGATTGGCTGACAATGAGTTTGGCTAAATTGGGAGGGTCCAGGCTCTACTCTAGTCTCAAACATGAGAACATTTCAACAATGAGGCCATCCTTCTCATGATAACTATGAGTTCTTTGAGGCAAAAAGACTATATCTTATAAACCTTTCTTTTTCCACCTCTTACCACAAGGCTTGGTGGATGAATGACGAACAGTGGGAAGCATTCATTCACCTAGGACTGGGTGAAGCCATTGCTAACATGTCATTTGCAACATTCTTCAGTCCCAAGTCTGTGAGGAAGATAGGTGGTGCTCTTATTTTCTTTTTACAGATTAAGAAACTGAGTTATTTTAGAGAATTCTAAAACTATGCCTGAGTTCATCCAGTAAGTGTGAGAGCTCAGATTTCAACCCACATCTGTCCATTGCCCTACTTTATAATTTTATGATCAATGACATATTTGCTTAACAGCACTTGCATCAATGTGGGGTCATTATTGGCAAAGGCAGTGTGACACTATACATCTGTAGAATCAGAAAGCAATAAAGCTAATGAATAAATCTAGAGAAAGTAAGAGCTGGCAGTTTCTGAAGATAGTAAAAACTTTTTCACAACTACTTAACTACTCAACTTTGTTGCTATATTGCAAAATCCATCCACAGACAATATGTATATAAATGAATATGACTAAAGTATAATAAAATCTTATTTATAAGGAAAGTTGGTGTAGGCCCTGGATTTAGCTCAGTGGCTCTGGTGCCTGTCTTGCAAGCACAAGGACCCAGGTTGATCCCCGGTAACCACATACAATACTGGGCGTGGAGACTCACACCCAGCAGCAATCAGCACCACATACCACAGTGCCAGGTGCGGTGGCTCATGTCTGTAATCCCAGCACTCCACTCGGAGGCAAAGGCAGGAGGATTGCTGTGATGTGAGTTTAAGGCTGAGCTCAGGGCCAGCCTGAACTACAAAGCGAGACCCTGCCTAAAAAAAAAAAAAGAAAGAAAGAAAGAAAAGAAAAGAAAGGTGGTGGGAGGATGTTCCTGGCCCTTCTCTTATAATTTTTGAACCCCTGCTCTATAATGTCTTGCCAAAAAATTAGTAATACATTAACTTGGAGAATAAGTAGATCTCCAAAGAATACGGAGTAGAATTTGATGAAGCATGAATCAGGATGTTAGAAGGAAACAGACGTCACTCTCAAATAGTTACTGAAGAGACTTTTATGAAAAGACAGTCTATAAAAGTGTATACAAAGGTTAAGAGAACCAAAAAGGAGAGTGAAATATCCAGGTGCCGATAAAACTAGGGATGCAGTTATTAGCCATAGGCCTGAAGAGACAGAGGTAGGAATGCATTACTGACATGAGTTACACTGATGGAAGAGGAGCCTTGACTCAGGAGTTATGGCTGGAGATGGAGTGATGCAGCCATTTTCACAGCTATGGCCTATGATTCAAGAAGCAGAGAAAATAAAGACTCCAAGTTTTTTTTCTTCCTGCCCTCTGACTTCCTGGCTGGTATCTTTTATTTACTAAACTCAACTAGAAGCCAGAGAGCCTGGGTGATATAATCAGGGAGACAGGACTGTAAGACAGACAAGGAAGGAAAACAGACCTAGAGGGACAAGAGAAAGTTATCTGTATAGTTTTCCATGATAAAATGAAGTGTTGTCATTCTGCTGAGCTACTGACTAGTTTTTCTGAAGAGCTAATGTTTTTCTGAAACTTTTAGCATTCTTTTTTTAGACCAAGAAGCTAGAAGAGGGCTATTTCCTGGACAAATTAGTACTATTCCTGCAGAGAGTTTCTTTTCTCAGAGTGGCTTTGTAGTTACTTGTCCCATTTTGTTGAAAAAGCACCTCATGTGCAGTTGCCCAACTGCTTCTTGTTTCATCTGTTGTGTGCAACTTACAGCTCTGTCAATAAATATATTCTATAAATTTATATTATCAAAGTATTGGATATGTAGGATTAATATGTAGAGAGTAATGTACAATGTGAAAACAATAGATAATAAAATTATATTATAAATAGGATTCATGCTAAATGAGATTTTAGCAGCCCTTGCCAGGAAAAAAATGAGTAATTCTCTGAGATGATGGATATGTTAATTTGCTTCACTATACCAACCTACTCCTATCTACAGGTAGCCTATTACATCATGTTGTATACTTTAAATATACAAATAAATTTTTTCCCCAAAATCTGCACTAACACAGAAGCCACTAGCCATGCTAGACTACTGAGTACTTGAAATATTGTTAATGTGGTTAAAGAACTGAATTTTTTCATTTTATTTAACTTTCAATATTTTAAATATAAATAGCCTCAAAGGGCTAGTGGGCTGCTACACTAGGCAGAACAGTCTGAAAGAAAAGGTTAGGGGGAGAGCTTCGTGGAAAGATGATGAAGTATTGGAAACCAATATTTCTTTCAGGATTTCATGTCATCATTCCTGTCAGAACTTGTGCCTTGATTCTGTGTGGGATGGCAGAGTGTTAGTCTAGAGACATGGTCAGTGTTGTAGTTGTGGTGACCTGTGATATCGCAGAAGATGAATAAAGTTGTCAGAATTCTTAGGAGGAGCCCCTACCTGAGCAGAACTGAAGAAATGAGCAGACAGGTGACAAGAATAGATTGAAAACAGCAAGGCAGGACAAGGACGCATGTGCAGACAAGCCTACGTAACTCAGCACAGCAGAGGTCCAAGAGAAGCTGGGTGGTAGACAACAGTAAAGTGAAGCTCAGAAGTAAGGTAGTAAGGGCCCTGGACGAAAGTTTGGATTTTTCATTCCTATAAATATGTAAGAGATCAATGAAGGTTTAAAAAAAAAAAAAGTCAGGTGTGTGACCTTGGATTAATTATCAACCTCTCTCAACTCTTCCATTTTTTTGAAAGCCATGGCTTGTGGATAATGACACTTCCGTTATGGGTCTGGGTAATGATGTATGGTTCATTTCCCAGAGTCCTTCAGACCGATTCCTCGGGAACTGGCCCTTTGGGGATATGTAGCAGCTTCTCCTCCTTCAGCGATCACTACCGTGGGCTTGATGCTGCGCGGATGAGGGCAGCCAGTCCTCAAAGCAGCTACACTCCTCTCTCACACTCCTCTCCCTCTTTGTTTCATGAGATCGTGATGCTTGGAGAATAAGAGAAAAAAAACAGTGCTGATGCTACCACAGCAATGAGGTCAATAAAGAAAAGGCAAAATATTTTATTTTAGTTTTGCAAGTATGTACACTTCTTTTAAAATTTTACTTGACAAATAATATTATACTTATGAAGCACAAGGTGATGTTTTGATCTTCGTGTACACTTTAGAGTCAAGCTAGTTACGCCCCATCACCTCACCAATTTATCATTTTTCTAGTTTTAAAATTTACTTTATTTTTAATTGATATAACATTTGTATCTGTTACCGGAATACAGTGATTCTTCTACATATCTACAATATATAAAGATCAGATTAAGGTACAGCAGTTGATTCATGCATCACTTCCAACATCTTATCACATTTTTTTGGTTAGAAGGTAAAAAAGATAATCTTTTATCAATTCTGAAATACATAATACATTATTAATAGCTGCTCATCATGTAGTACAACAGATCTTTAAAACATTTCTCCGGTCTAACAAGAATTTTGTATACTCGGTCAACATCTCCCCTTTATCTATCCCTTTCTCTCCTCTCCAGCCTCTGCAATACCTACTTTCCACAAAAATTTTCTTTTCGATAAAATCCCAGACCATCTTAACACCTTGTGGGAAACAGCTGTATAAATTCTGAGCTGTTCTAAATCGCCTTCCCTAGTCCTTCCCCTACGAGTAACAAATTGTAACAAATGGAGTGGGTGTGCCTGCTTCCTGCTCCCCCAGCCTGAGTACACCCAATCTACAGAAGGTGGCCTGGAATTGCCCACCGCTGGAACACGTGATGTAACTCCCAGCAATTGGGTAGTCAAGGAAAACAGACTGAAAACATGGCCTTAGAGAAAACAAAAACCTACGGACATGTTATCAGAAACTTGGAAGCCTCCGCAGAAGAACAAGCTTGCCTGCATTAATGAGGTGAACAGGAATAGAGTATTCCTCTTGCCTTCAGACTCCTCACCACCTTGTTTCTGCTCACGGAGTCATCTGTTCCTTGTAAACTATCTGTTGTATGTAGCTGGAAAAAAGTAGGGAGAGTTGAAGGTCGCCAGGTGAAATCTTATGGTCTCCAGATGATATTTGAAACTGGATGAGCTGCTGCTCCATGTCCTGACCCTTGTGGAGCTGTGTTCTGGGTGCCAGGCTGCAGCTTGAAGAACTCAGGATTCAGATTTCTTCCTTGCTTGTTGAAATTTATTGAAAAATGATCAGTGCAAAATTGAGAAAGTACTACATGAGAAACTACTTGCCACACATACACACACACACACACACACACACACACACACACACACACACACACACACACCTGTGGAAGGATAGACTATTTCTTTTCAAGAAAAATAAACCCAGGCAGAATGAACTCCAGGGCACAATTAATAGCAGGAAGGCTCATGTATGACAAGTCAGATTGTGTGATCCAGATCCCAGATCAATCACTCAGCGCCCATGAGAGCTCTGAGTTCCAATTCCTTATCAAGGTCTGTAAAATAAAAATAAAATAACAGTGCTATACCACAGAGCTGAAACAAAGTAATAAATGGTACCATAATGTACAACATCTGGCAAATACCTGGCACATTACTGCTTTTCAGTATACGTCAGTTAACTTAAAGAACTCTGCCACGTTATAAATGAATGTGTTCTCTTGAACTGTTTGGTACAACTATGTGCCAGACACTATTGAGGCAGTGGAGGTAAATACAAGGTCCCTTGCTTCCTGTAGGGAAAAAACAGGAAGAGGTAGATGACAAAAATTAAATAGTAAAAAAGATAAATCTCTTGTTAGGTAATGATAAAATATGGAGAATAAAGCAGGTTAAGGTCAAATAAAATGTGTGTGTAGGGGGTGCTATTTGAGTAAGGGGGTCAGGAAAGGTTTCTGTAGGAAGACAATGTGAATCAGAACTAAAGAAAAGGAAGGGAGCTGTGGATACTCCTAAGAGGAGAGCATGCCGGGAAGAGGGACACACCGCACAAAGTCGGAGGGGCAGGAATGAGTTCGGAATGTTGCAGGACAGGAAACTGGTGAAACTGGAAGGGGGAGGAGTCCAGGCAGTGCAGCAATGCTGACCACGGTTCCCTGAATCAGACAGACCTTTAACGAAGGGCCTAAAACACACAATGGAAGAAAGACAGTCTCTTTAACAAATAGTTCTTGGAAGACTAGCTATCCACATGCAGAAAATTGAATCTAGGCTTATGTTTTTGCAAAAATAAAATCAAAATAGATCAAGGAACTAAATGTGAAAGCAAAAACAATCCTCTGGAAGAGAAGGTAGGTAAAACCCTCAGAGGCAAGGATTTTCTGGACAGAACCCAATTTGCACAAGAAAATAGAATCCATGAATGGAATCATATCAAATTTAAAAGTTTCTGCACAGAAAAAAAAATAACCAATAGGGTGAAAAGATAGCCTACCGACTGGAAAAAAATTTTCACTAAATATTCTTCAGACAGAGAAGTATTATCTAAGATATATATGGAAGTCAAGATACATATGGAATCCCCCCGAAAAAAGGACTCAATGAAAAATGGACAAGCAAAATGAATAAAAATTCATATAAGAAGTACAAAGGGTCAGTAAGTATATGAAGAAATGCTCAACATAGAACTGCAATGTAAGATAATACTGAAATTCTGCCTCATCCCAGGAAGAATGCACATCGTCAAAAAAAATCAAAGAACAACCAATGCTGATGAGGCTGTGCCAAAAAAGGAGTCTTCTACATTGTTGGTGAATGTGAAAACTAGTATATCTGCCATGGAAATCTGTATGGAGATTCCTCCAAATGCTGAAATTAGAAGCTTGACCCAGCTATTCCCATTGTAAGTATCCTCCCAAAAGAGTTAAAGACATCATATCACAGGGCTCTATGCACACCCATGTTTATAGCACCACAATTCATAATACCTAAATCTTGGAACCAGCCTATATGTCTGTCAGCTGATAAGTGGATAAAGAAAATGTGGAATTAACACACAATAGGGTACTACTCTGCCATAAAGAAAGATAACCTTAAGTCATTTGTAGAAAATACATGCATTTTGAGGCCATAATAATAAGTGAAGTAAATCACACACACAGCTTAGACATCACATGGTTTCTCTTATATGAGAATCCCAAAATATAATTAAAGGGCAAAATAAAAGATAGATAATAGGAAGTAGGGAGATATACATTTTTTCAAGTAGGAAGGAGATTAAAAGATTAAAAGAGGTGAATATATGGGAAGGAAAGGTATCTTAAAAAATTAAGATGTGTTATGTACATATACCAACTCCCCACACCGTATGCAAACACTATGTACTGCAACATGTACTAACAAAAAAAGTCAGACAGAACTTGGCATTCACAATTAATATTACTTTGAGAAATCTTAATCTTTGTGTGTCAATATTCTCCTCTGTAAAATTGATGTAATAATACTCTGTATCTCAGCGGATTTTTATGAAGGTAACTGACATAAATTAAATAAAATTGAACACAGTGTCTGGAATTGTCTAAATGTTCTATATATTTGCTATTATTTTTAAAGATAACCTAAACATGCTCTGAGCTTTTCCCTTGTCTACTGTCTTTGTTACGTTTCTCATTGATGGGACAAAATACCCAATACTCACCAGTTAAGGAAGATGTTTATTTTGGCTCACAGTTTGTACAGGTTTCAGTCCACAGTTGGCTCCAAGGTAGGGTAGTACGGCAGGAAGGCACTGCAGAGAAGAAGCAGAGAGCTGTCAGGGAGGAGGGAGAGAGTGATCCCCTTCCATGCGGTGCTCCCAGTGCTCCTCCTCCTCCACCAGGCTGCACCTCCCAACACACATTCAGCTATGAACCATCCACTGAAGAGCATCATGTTGTCATAATCCAGTCCTCTCCCCAAAGTCCCACCTATGAGCATGGGGGGCTTTAGTGGAACATCAAGATATAAACCATAACACCCATCAATAAAAATATATGAATTTCTCACCATACGCAAGCGCTGTGACCTATAGTCCTAGATGCTTCAGCATTGTGTTGGCCACAAAGTAGATTCTTAAGTAATTTTTGCAGATTTAAAGAGCAGTCATTTTTAAACCTAATGATCACCTGATTGGCAGCTCAATTTAGAACACAAAAGCCAGGAGGGAAACAAAATACATCTTTGAATTCCCAAGCTGCCTATCAGGATTACATAGTAAATCTATAAACCTGAAATATGGCGAACTCTTCCTTCCTTACTCGTTTTGAGCTCATGCTTACATACTCAGTCGGTTTCTCAAGTTGCAAAGGGCTAAAAGGGAACAGTGACCAAAAGTTACTGAACACAAAAGCAGCAACAGGGTGGATAAAGACAAAAATAGAAGCTGCAAAATGCAGAAAGGAGAACTGGGTTAAAGAGTACAGGGATCTATTCAATCATTCCTTTGTTTAGTCACGCATTCATTTACCCAACACATGTTCATGGGTGACAGTCGCAGGTTAGGGACTACTGTTAAGAGCCGGATACACAAAACTCACAAGACCATCATTCTCGCCCCGGAGATCAGGACGTGGTGGTGCAGAGACAAGGGAAGAATTTGGACGTGTTAAATAAAGGACGTCGGGCGAGTGCCAGACACTAGAGGGCGCCAGAGGAGCACGATCAGCCTGCATAGAACGGAAAAGTTTCCTGAAGGGACCGGGAGCCCTTTAGAGTCAGAGCACTTCAACTATGTTCCGATGGCTTAATAAGAATCAGCACACTAATAATAGATGCTCAAAATCACCATGTTGAGTACAAGCGATAAGGATAGCCAACGGACAGTGTATTACATCTCATAAAGTATTACATGAAAATTTCCATGCAAAATTATTTCAGTACAACAAATTTCACTTCTAAAATGGATTCATTATCTGGAAATTTTTGCTCCAATGGAGCTAGTTATTTCTTAATGATGTTGGTTCTGTGAGGAATTACTGTTAGGCTGTAGTTTTCAGAAAATGCTTGAAGCATATAACATATTACATTTATACTGTACAAAAGTATTAGACCAAGTATATACACAGATCATTATATATTTTTTAAAATCTTTACTGGTACATTAAATATACACATCATGATTGCACTCCATAATGGGGATTTGTACCAGTATAAGACACAACTTAATTCTCACTTTTTCCCATAGCCCTACCCACCCTACCACCCCCCTCATATACATAAAATTTGTTTCCTTACTTTTTTGTTACAATCTCAACATTGTCCCCTTTCACCTTATTTTACATTGAGCATTTTCTATTTCACAATATATAACATACAATGCTAGGACTCATTTACATCTTTATTATTTTTAAGTATCTGATTGTAGCAAGAAGGTTCAAAAAACTATCTTTAGCAAAGGGAGTCATTTGGAAGCTAGGACTATTAATGCTAGTTTTGAGAATAAGATGAAAATCAGTTAACTTGAAGTTTCATGGCTAGCTGCTCACCTATTTAGTTTACTCAAAAACACATGCCATTGATACTTGATGAAGTGCCATTTGTTAGAACACAACACTGGAAAAACTTCAACATCCAACAACAGGGGACTAATTAAATAAAAGATGTCACACCCTTACGTGGATATCATCATTGTATCATTTGCGATGAGTATGGAACATTTCCCAAGATATAGTACAAAAAATATAGTGTCTGGATGACCAAAAAAAAAAAAAGACTAATGGAAGAATATACAAGACACCAATGACAACAATGTACTTAGTTCCTAGGGTTCAGGAAAGGGAAGGAAAATCATTTAGCCATGCTATCCTTTGTGCCCTTTGAATTTTTTTCTACCAATAGTATGTATTACAAATTTAAAACTAAATCCATGACAAAGTACTAAGTTCAGGAGTAAAAGGCATCATCAGTCTCGAAGGGAACATGGTACGAGTAAGACAGTGAAACAAACTGAGCAGGTACCAGGTGAGGGACGTTCAGCCGCTGATACCTCCTTTATTGGACTTCATTGTGTAGGATGTGATTGGGGCCAGAAACCAGCCAACTATAGAAGGAATCTGGTGCAAAGATTATGTACAACATGATTCAAAAATGTGAACCCGAAGGATGAGAATAGATATTTCCTTAAAGAAGATTTATGCACAGCTAATAAATTCATGAAAAGATGCTTAACATCATGAATCATTAGGAAAATGCAAATCAAACCAAAATGACATACCATCTCCATACTCATTAAGATAAGTACTAAAAAAACCCCCCAGAAAATAGCAAGTATGTGCAAAATTCAAGCATAGATGGCATAGATATGGAGAGATTAGAAACCCTTGTGTACTGTTAGTAAAAATATAAAATGGTACAGCTGCTGACTGTAGAATAAAGGAATTCCACGTTAGGTCTACACCTCAAGTAATTGAAATTGGAATCTTGAAATGCTATTTGCACACCCATGTTCACATTATTTACTGCAGCCAAATGTATCTGGATGCAACTCAAGTGATTACTGATGGTGTGTATTAGTTCAATTTATGTTGCCACAAGAATGAGAACGGGAGTGAACTTCCTTAAGAAAGTCATTAATTTCTCTTACAGATGTAATCACTTCCCAATCAGCTCCACTTTTAAAAGATTCCATCACCTCTCAGCATCACCATAATGGGTGATGAGCATTTGGCTGACACCTGAAAGCTATTTTTAAAACATAACAGTGGATGAGTGATAAACAAAATATTGCACATGCATAAAACGGAATATTCGATCATTTTTAAAAAAGCATTTCTGACATCTTATACTATGGAGATACCTAAAGGACATTATATTGACTGAAATAACTCAACCACTGAAGAGTACTATGTGATTCTACTTACTTAAATATCTACTTCTGCAAACACTCAAAGTTAAGTTAGTAGATGCAGAAAATAAAACAGAGGTCACCGGGGACTAATAAGATAAAGTTCTTGCCCTGAGGCCCTTGCTTGCAGGTTAAAAAGCCAAAACCTCATGCTCTTTAAATACAGTAATCTGAAAAAGAAAAACTGTCTTTGAATAATGTCCTTGCAGAAGTTAAAGTACGTAAGTCTACCAACACACTGGGGCATTGCTTGAATATGACCTATGAAACAAGCAACAAGATTATTTTGATATTATATTATATTATTTATAAATAATACCTTACGTATATTTATAGTATGCCTCTCCTGTGAGCAGCTCCATGACTTCAAGATTTATATGATGTAGAGGTGAGAAAATCATCCTTGTATGATAGGTATGGAAAACAGGTCTTTAAAAAATCAAATGACACATCTCTGTAGGGCTGTCAACTTGAGAGTTATCACACAGCATCCCACAGGAGTCATCTTACTTAATTTTTTGTCAACAGCTTGGTAAGTAGATTTTATAAATGACTCAAAATATGTCTGAGTGGCCAGAATGTGAATGCTGAAGTTAACATGGTCTCTGAAAAAATGTTGATGTTTCAGTTGTCACTTTACAGCCTGTCAGCCGGATCCACCCTTCATGGTCTTGCTTGGACTTCTGCAGCTGGATCCTGTGGACATGTTTCCTGTGTCAGGTGGTATGTGGGCCCTGCAGTAAAGCTGGATGCAGGGACCTGCAGGAGAAGAGGGTTTCCCTTCCCGTGTCTGTCGCGCTCTGTCCTGGTTCCTGAAATTCTCACTCAGCACATGAGACATCCTCAGGCATTCATAGTAGTGAACTCAGCGGTGTCCTGGCAGGTAGACTCTGGAAAGTTCTTCCGGGTCTCAGCCAGCTTCCTAGCAAGTATACCACTCTCACCAGCAGCTTCCTAATGAGTTGGCAGATGCCCTAGCTGGACCCCAGACAGCAGCTCCTAGAAAGTCTCATCAGTACCTTGTTGAATTTCTCTGCTAGCCACACCTTCAGAAAGGCTTGAATCTCATTTTGAGGAAATGGTTTAAAAGGCCTGCCTCCAAACTCTCCCTAACAGACTAAAGTCTGCTGTAGTCTTTGGTAATAGCTGCTCCTTTTATTCCCATAAATTTTGGAGGTTCTCTTAATTCTCTTGCCAGGTGTGGTAGCTCAAGCCTGTAGTCCTAGCAATTCTGGAAGGCTGAGGCAGGAATACCACAGGGTTGAATCTAGCCTGGGTAACAATAACTTCGTGAGATCGCTCAGTTAGAAGGCCTTGGGTTCAATACCCTGCACTGCGAAGAAAAAAATCACAACTCAGTCTCTTTCCATCTCCGTCTCTCTCCTCACTCCCCGATCTGTTTCCTTGCCACCATCAGACCAGCAGCCACCTCTGCATTGTGTTCCTGTTGCCACCATATCCGCCCCAAAGCAATGGAACCGGCTGACCTGGGATTTAAACCTCCAAACCATGAGCCCAAAGAAACACTCTGTCCTTAGAGCTTTCGTTCTCAAGTATTTTTGCATCTGGGTATTACGTGCCGCCCCAGTCATCTCAGGTACCAGCCTTCAGCATCACAACTGCAGGAGAAACCGCAGAGGGCAACACTGGCTCTGTGCTGAGCTGAGCGAGGTAAACAAATACAGAACGTAAGAGAGAGACAAACAGTTTTGCTTCGAAACTGTTACATTTTGAGATTTTTAAAATTCTATGAGATTGACTAGTTGGAACAGACATCTTGGAATAATAATCAGTGTGACATGAAGGGTTTGGGTTGTTTTAGGAAGCAGTCTGGAGGCAGCGAGGAGAATGGGTTGAAGAAGGCAGAGGCTAAAGGCGCTGATACATGGTGAGGCCTTTAGAGGAGGATAAGTTCATGTCGATATGAATAAAAAGAAGAAGTTGGAATGTAGACCTAATTGCAAAGTGGAATTGGCAGGACATGAAGAAAAATAAACCTGTGATGGGAAGGAGAGGAAGACTGAACAATCAGATTTTTACCAAAGAGAAGAGGTGGTGGGTCGCATTCTTAATAGAAAGAAAAGCTATAAGGGAACATAGATGATAAAAGGTATTTGTTTGTGTTGAGGGTGAAGGTTTACCACAGAACTACTAGTAAAAGTGCCAAAGCAGCTAGAAACTTTAATTTAGTACATGAGGAGATGGGCCATGCCCAGATTCACAGTCACATATGTACCAGGAGAAGTCAGGGATGAAACCTCCAGTGGAAAGCATGCAGGGAATAAGAAGAAGGTACAAACAGTGAGTTTCTGAGAGAAGAACTCAGGGATCAGAGGAACGTTTAGCTTCTGCCAAGGAAACAGAAAAGAGAAGAAGAAAAACAGAAGACTCATGTCATGTATACTGAGGGATAAGAGAAGGTCAAGAAATTTGAGTCTTTAAAACTATCAGAAGAGATGAAGTAAGATGAGACTGTGGTGGAAGATTTTGACAATAAAAAAGTCACTGGACCCTCATGAGATTGCTTTCAATAACCTGGCTTTGATCAGAGTAGTTTAAGAACTTGATTGGAGGTTTAAAAGCACACTATGAATATAAATTATTCTTTAGAGATATTTGGTATTAATAGAAACCAGGGATTTAGCTCAGTGGTTCTGATATCTGCCTTACAAGCGCACGATCCCAAATTACCCAATTGCAAAAAAAAAAAAGTAAAGATATTTGGTGCTAAAATAAAAGAGGAAGAAATGTATGTTTGTTTCTCTGAGCATGGCTAAAGGGAAGGAAAAGCATAAGGACAGGTTTGTGGCACAAGGTTCACAAGAGTGAAAAGATGGAGAAGTTTCCAGATAGAACTCCTTCAGAGGTTTCTCTTCACAGTTCAGGAGCATCAGTATTGCTTGTTCAACATGCAGAATTCAGGCCACACACACTTCAGGCCTCGTGAATAAAAATCTGCATTTTAACAAGATCCCAAGTAATTAGTATGCGCACGAATAGGATAGGACAGAAGAGCATAGTGTGGGACAGGTCAAGGCAGAAATGTCGGAGAAGAAAGAAAACACAGAGCATATGTAGCTATCACACTATTCAGGCCATTTCTTTGTTCAGTTTCGTAGGCATGTTTCAGTGGATACTTAACAAGATGTTTATGACTTCCATTAAGTGCTCTCAAAATCTTAGATTATGCAGAAAATATAGGTTTGTCTATATTTGTCCTCTTCAGTGAATTAGAGGAAAAGGTGCTCTGCTCCTCTTTCCTCTAGGTTTTCTTCAATGAAAGTGAGCGTATTCGCATTGTTCAACTTTACTTTCAAGTATTTTGCTTTACTTAGTCTGAGATGGACTTGGTATTTCTTTCTTTTCCTTTTCTTTTAAAATAAATTGTATTTCTAGAGTGCCTTGTGTGACTCCAATATGCAGCCAGAATCAAAGATCCGGGAGAGATAAGCTGAGGCAGTGGTTCTCAGCTTTGGTTGTGCATTAGAGTCATGTGGGGAATTTGAAAGATGACTGATCCTTGGGTGCCACCCTTCGTGATTTGGTTTAATCATGCTAAGGTGAAGCCTTAAATATAACCTATTTAAGATCTTGCTTACTTTTATTTCAGTAGTTTGCAACTTTACCTGCACACTAAGATCATTTGAGACACGCTGAGTACTAGCAGTGTTCAGGGGATTCTGTCAAAAATGCTTACATCATTAATGGGATATTTAATGATTTAAAAGGAAGCACATTTCCTTCCCTTTCCAACTCAGTTCCCCAAACATTTACATTCCGAGGAATTCAATGTAACTCTCATTCAACCAACATTAGCCCTTACTATGTACATACAGGATAGGACAACACTGTTCTTTGTCAAGTATGTGTTCACACCTTGTCTAGCCTGTATGACTTGTTTTTGATGGAGTCAATATGTTACAATTCTTTTTTGTTTCCCAGTGCTTGGTGTAAATGTTTGAACTATTGCTTAGCAATTTACCATTTCACACATTAAAATTATAGCTGAATACAATATCAAAATGCAAGCTAGGAAGTTAAAAAGAATTTCCAAATGCTTATTGTTTTTGGGGTGTGTGTGTGTGTGTATGTGAACAGTCTGAAGATGCCCTCCTGATAAACCACATATCTCAAAATTGGTTTTCCCAAGTTGTGGCCTGGAGACCACGTCAAGATTACCTGGGAGTGCTTGTTATAAGTGAAGATTACTGGGTCCCCCTTCAAACCTACTGAATCAGAATCCTTGTGTGTAACGTTTAGAAATATATTATAAACAAGCACCATAGGTTACTTCTAATCCATCCTATAATTTGTGAACTGCTCCTTTAAAAAGGTGAACAGGTATAAGAATTAATATGAATAGAACGTCTACACTAGTTAAATTCAATATTTAATGAGTGCTCATCTTGATCTCATGCAATGTGACCATATGTCAATAATGAAGTAAAGAAGATTCTTATTTAGAGGAAATAACAATCAATTCATGTGCTGGGTACCTTGCCAAAAATAATAGTAATACACTTGTGTTAGGTTTTCAGAGACCATATTTTTTTAAACTTTCATCCAAGTAAAACAGTCATTACTGTTTCCATCTCTACCTATGGTGAGATTGAAGCTCGTAGTCTTTCTTGCCTGAAAGAGCAGCTGAAAAACCAAACGGTTCAGTGGTTGCACTTCTACCATGCTTTTCTAGAGATATATTTAGACAAATTACTAGTTTCATTCAGTTCATAATAATTGTCTCAGGTACTAGAACTTTCTAGTACCCTCACAGGCCTACATTCTAGTACAACAGCCAGAAGTTTGCTTTGATAATGAACGAATCCCCTTCTGAGTTCCTGGCAGCCACTCTAGAAACATTAACATGACTTCATTTCCCAGAAGGTCCCGCGGCCGCCGATCTCGCGATGTTTCCAAAACATCCACCCACTCTGGCCGAACGCCCAACGAAGGCGGGCCACATCTCCGCCTGACTTGTGGACACACGGCATTCTGGGATGTGTAGTCCGTCCGGGACTGGGACGCCCCCTCGGATGAATGGGGCTTCGCTTGATTGCGAACTACAGTTCCTCCGCTGATCCAGAAGGTGGCTGCTGTAGAGGAAGGGGGAACCGCCGCGGCCCTAGAGGAGAGAACGCTCCGAAAGGGCGGCGATGTGCTGTGCACGCTTCCTGGGGTAGTGATATAAACGGGTGCTTCCCTTGCACGCTCGCTCCTTTCCCCTTGCACCGGCCATGCGCACGGCCTTTGCGGTGGGCCTGGTGTTCGCAGGCTGCTGCAGTAACGTGATCTTCCTAGAGCTGCTGGCTCGGTGAGTGACTCCCTTGGACCGTACCCTGTCTCGCGGGGTTGGTCTAAGGATTGTAGTGCGGAGGCGGACGGGCTGAGCCCGGCTCTTTGCTCATAGCCCGGGACCCACTGTTTCCCCCAAACTCTGCTGTCGTGAGCACCGCCCGCTACCACACGTAACAGTTTCGCAGCATCCCGGTGAGGGGAATGTCCAAAGTACTGCCGTCGTCACCCGGTTTCTACACCTTGGGGAACTGAAGCCTGGAGTTTTTTTCAAGTGACTGGTCCAAGGGACTAGTGCTGGCATTCGCCTGACCTGAGCAAAGCATTTTGAGTTATAAAGCAATCTGATTTTGTATACGATGCAGTTTGATTGTTACCCCTCTGTTCAGCAGAGCACTGATTTTATTGGGCCTGTACATGGTTATGAATACTTTGCCTAAACATACATCTTATTGACGTAGAACAGATAAGTTACTTAGATAGAAGTCCAAGAGACCTGAGAGACTTTTGTCCCCCCCTCCCGTTTTAAAGTATTGCTGTCTTTAAATTGAGTAACATACATCCTAAACTATAACTGTATAGTTTATAACTATATAACTATATAGTTTATATAACTATAGTTTATATAAACTATAGTTTATAAAACTATAGTTATATAAACTATATAGTTTATATAACTGTAAATTGAGAATGGCTATTACGTTTTTCGAGAAAGAAACTAGGTTGGTTCTCAAATAATACTGAATGAGAATGTGCAAAGTTTATAGGACAGAAACTACCAATGAGACCAGTGAGAGAGAAAAAACTCAGGACTTAAAAATCCAGAGTTAAGAATTTCTGTCTTAGCTTATCAACTACTGGAGAGGTGGCATTCCCAAGTCACTTTGACTCTGTAGGCGTTTTTTTTCTTTCTTTTTGTTAAACAGTATCTATGGTTGCAGTCTAGCTCTGTTTTCAGTGTGTATATGATCTCCATTAGCTATCCAAACACTCCCAGGGTTAAAAATTACAATCCCTCTTTTCCTGATAGCGAAACAGGTTCCAAGAAATAAGGCAATCTTTTACTACTCCTAAGCATTGGCAACTACTGGGAGCCAAGATGTTTGAAGTCCTAACCCAGTATCTTGTTCCACTTCCCTGTTAGTTTTGAACTTGAGCAGTCTATAGATGTTGGTTATTGAGTTCGTTGACTACCTTCCCATGAGTGGTACTCTGCAGCATTGTTCACGGGATTAAAGAAAAAAAATCATACCTACAGGAGTAAAGAGATTCATTCATGAAAGAGGACTTGCAGAAATGCTTCATAAAATGGCAGTAAAGATGGGATAAGTGTGTTTGAAGGGAGAGTATTTTGAGGAGTGTTAAGGACAGTCTGTCTTTTATTTTAATTTTAAAAACTTAAAACAGTCGCCATGTATTTTGATCACATCTGGTAGAAAGCCTGAAGCACCCTGGTGGTGAACCTCCCTTATTCTCTTACAACCTTGTCTCAGTTCAGCTGCACTTTGCTTTATGAGTTGTTACAGAAAACTTGTGGAGAACTATCAGTTTCTAAAATACTTTTGTGCTTTCTAGGAGCTAGTACTTAGTATACTTAGTGTGTACATAGCTCACCACTCCTTATTTGTCTTTTTATAAATCTGCATTTTTGCAGCTACATGGGTTTTCGTAAAATAGTAGGAAAGTATATTTATTAATATAACCAGACTGAAGATTTTCCTAATTTGCTTAGGCAAATCACAACTTCTACTAGGATCAGTAAAATAAGACCAGATTAAACCAGCTGGTCTACTTTGTAGATATGGTTAGAATTTGTGACTCTTATCTATGAATAGCATCAAAGAAAGCTTATAAATGTTTATGGAGAATGAACTGTGCTTCTACTATAGCTTCTTTAGAACTTTCGATACCATAATAAGTGGCAAATATAACTCAGAATAAATGCTGGGGTGATCTGCAAAAGTAAAACATTTAACTATTTTTTGAAAAATGGAAAGCAGATTTAAGTGTGTTTTTCTTATTTAGGTGCCTATATCTGGGACCAATAATATAATATATACACAAGGTACTATACCCAGCAGATGGGTAGTAGTAAATGAGTGCTTGATCTCCCCCCTTTAGGGAACCTACAGTCTACTTTGGAAATGAGAAATACATGCATCAGTTAACTGGCTTAGCAAGGCGTTGCATGTGTTAGGTGAGAAAACAGTCTGAAGGGCCAGGAGTTCAGCTCAGCGGCACCATGCCTACCTCGTAAGCCCGAGGGCCCAAGTTCAGTCCCCAGTACTAAGAAAACAAAACAAAACAAAACAATCTGAAACATTTTTTTCCCCATTTAAGTTTTCAGTCAAAGGCCTAATGAAGTAAATAAGGAAGTTTACATATGTAAAAACAGAAACCTGCTTTTTCTCTTCAAAGTTACTTTTGTAAAAAAAAAAAAAAAAAATTGGATTTTAACCAAATACAGTTCAAAGTAAAAGAAGCTATCTGCAGTTAATGATTATAATTTTTGGGAAGAAAAGTTCAAATGAACAGAAAGTTTAAGAAAAATTTTTGAAGTTTTTGAGGTTTTAGAAGGAGTTACCCCAAATAAACCCACTGATAGCTACGCAACAGTATGTCTTCTTAAATGTGTTCTCCTAAAAAGCTCTCTCAAGTTTTGTTTTTGTTTTTTTAACCTAGATTATATGGGTAAGACTTAAAAATTGCGTGGAAAAAAGAGACAAAGTTATTAGAGTTGTTAAAGACAAGGCGGGTAAGGAGGAGAGGAGGAATGACTTCTAGTGAGAATGGGATTTCTTCTGAGGGTTTCCTAAGGCAACTAGTAGTGATAGCTGTGGAACTAAAAACTACTATAGACCCTGGGATTTAAGGTTAACAGTAATAAGTGTACAGGCAAACTCCATAAGCCTCTGGGAGATAGATCTAACTTAATGAAAGAGTTATAATAATATCTACTGCTATAAAATAAAAAGATATGACGCTTTTTAAAATTATATGAAGAATACATTTGTAAAATGAATCAGCTTTTGAAATAAATTTTCTTTTAACTTTTGCACAAATATTAACATCACTTTTGTTTAAAACAAGGCATTTTCTTAGTCACTGATGTGCTAGAGTGAAGGCCAGACAATCTGTCCCAAGACTGGAAGCACAGAGGCGAACAAGACAAGGTCCTTTCCTACTTTTCCTACTGTGGTGTTGGATATCCTTACTGTGCCTCGTATTTGGTTCTGTCGTGGTATTGTCATCTTTTTTTTTTTTTTTTTTAGGTTTTTTGAGACAGGGTCTCGCTTTGTGGTTTAGGCTGGCCCTCGGCTCAGCCTCCAACTCACATCACAATCCTCCTGCCTCTGCCTCCCAAGTGCTGGGATTACAGGCGTGATCCACCACGCCCGGCACTGTGGTATGTGGTACTGGTTGCTGCTGGGTGTGGGTCTCCACACCCAGTATTGTTATGTGGTTACCGGGGAATCGAACCCGGGCCCTTGCGCTTGCGAGACAGGCGCCGGAACCACTGAGCTAACTCCCCGGCCCCGGTATTGTCATCTTTTGAGGACAAGGGACAGTTATTATTCATGTTGAGACCTCCCTTGAAGCCAAGCACTCAGTAGGAAAAGAGGTTCTTGATACTTGTTCTTTAGTTGAATTGTTCCAAGCTTTTGGTAGGGAAAATAGAAGGGAATACGAGGAACATTTTGAGTTGTTTTGGAGGCTCAGTCCTACTTTGTAAATATTTTCTTATTGAGTTCCTATTACAACATTAATATATCGTTTTTATTTTAAAGATATGAAAAATCGGTTAGGTATTAAAAAGGGTGTTGTCCCTAGAATCAAGACCTTTCAATATACAAGATCCTACCTCCTGGTCATCATTGTGGTTCTGTTGGCTTTTTCACTCTGTGATAGTCATTGCACTTTTCAGAAAGTGGCTCATTTACTCTATAGTAAACCAGGGAATTGGATGCTAAAACTGTCCCCAGTGTAGAGATCAGATAAGTTGAATAACTTAAGTGACAGATCATCTGGGAAGTGCTCTGGTGCACAGCAGTTTTGTATCTGCACATGAGAATTATGTGTGCCTCCGACATGTATGTTCATTCATGCACACATACATGCATGCTGAGCCCTTTCCCCTACCTGGATGAACACTCCCTGACTCGGGCTGCACCTTAGGATCAAGTGGGAAGATTTTGAAAGTACAGAATCCCAGGGCTCTTTCCCAGGCCAGTGAAACTAGAACAGCCTGGAGCTGAAAAGGGCTATGCTTGGGACATCTAGATTTAAGTTCTTTCCTCTTGGCCTTCATATTTTGGCTGATGGTTTTACTTAACTCCTTGAATGAGATAAATGCCTTCCATGATTATTTATGGACTTCGGCAACATTTAGCCTTGTCCCTTTGAAAACAAAACATGTTTAAAGAGAAACTGTTAGATTGCATCTAAACCAGTCCATTTCTAGGAAACCTTGAGAGGCAGCAGAGCTTTAAGAGTAGTGAAAGATCTGCTCCGGTGGACAGCCTGGCTCGCTGTGAGAATGGACTGGCCAGTGGGGATATCTATGAATGTTTATATTTTGGCATTGTTATTTAATGTGATGTTACCAATAATGAGTGGAGTTCTTTTTGGAAAGTAGCATTATATCAGTATGGAAGAGTGTAGTTAAATCCCTCTTTCCCCTGACTTGGGTTAAGTGTCTTTGGTCAAGATGTAAAGACTGAATGTGCACCCTGGGGTTAAGGGAGGTCCGGTGCTGCTGATGTGGCCCTTCTTCCAGGGACTGAGCAGAGCTAAAGAGAGGCCAAGCTTCAGAAAACTGTCAGCACTTCTGAGTACTTTCATAGTGCTTCCGCAGCCAGGCCAGAAGCATCCTCCTTTGTAAATGTGCTCCTAGTAGTCACTGAGGAAGATTCCTCAGCTGTTACATATATCACTGAAGAGAAGCAGCCGAGTGCCACAAACAGCTCTTGAGTACCTAGTAAATTCATACATGGGTCGGGGTCGTGGGAAATGGTAGACGACAGCAGTGCTTCTCAGTTCTTTTTAGATGTACTGGCCCCATTCCCAGAACCCTTTTTAGATTTTTCTTAATCATTTTTCCATTAGATATACTGTGTGCTGGCTTGAGTACAGATATAGGTGTCTGTGCCTACTCCCTGCAAAAAGAGTGAGGTCCTTCCCATCCCAAGAACCAGTTTTTCTGCCATTAGGGATACTATGCTAAGTAATAATCCTGTTGTCACCTGGCCAGGAGAGAGAATTACAGCATAATTTCCAGCATATTTCTGTCCTTGGGATTTGCTCCCCAGCTGAGCAGGCTTCTAATGAAAGGCCTTTGAGTTAAGTGAGGATCTCAAGAGGAGCATAAGACCAGTTTCCTGTGGTTTATTAGGAATGCTGTGCTCTAGCAGTGAGTATGGCAGAGTAATTCTCACACATGGCCTGCTGAGCCTAGTGCAGAGGGAATAAGAAAGTCTTGACATTCTCTGAAGGTATAACAGGAAATATGTGTGATACATGGGACGTGAAAAGCAAGATATGGAAAGACAGTGGGAAATAGAGGTCTAGCCTTCCTGTTATTTTGGAACTGTAAGTGTAACACATTTTAGTGCTCTTTATCTCAGTTTCTGTGCCTATTTTTTCTTGTTATTCCGTATTTAGGAAGCATCCAGGATGTGGGAACATCGTGACATTTGCACAGTTTTTATTTATTGCTGTGGAAGGCTTTCTTTTTGAAGCTGATTTGGGAAGGAAGCCACCCACCATCCCAATAAGGTATGGCCCAGTTAAATCTCTTCTAGTTTATGTTTCTTTTTTAAAAAAATAGTCTAGAGGTGGTACCTGTATGCTCAAAGAAATATAAGACATCCTTTTCTGTAAGATTTATCTCAAAGATAGCAGTGGAACAATTTATTTTATGAATTTAATACATTGTGAAAGTCTAGGAGCCTAGTTTTAAAGTTCCTGCTGCAACATTTAAAGTAAATGTGCTGAAGACAGCCATGTATGTGTGCGCACGCGCACAGGTGCGCTTAAGTAGTAATGGAGACTTGGTCAAGAGGGTAGTATGACCACTATTTTTAATAGTTATGTGTAATATCCTCTGTGTTTGAAAGCTACAAAATATGTTATGAATGGTATCACTATCCTTTTTGAAAAACAGCTTTTGGAAGTAGATCCATGTGGGAGTTAGACAACATTGGAAATGTACTGTCACTGAATTCTTCACTCTAACATGGTAAATGGTATGATATGTGAGTTTCACATCACTTACAAGAAAACATATGGCAAAGTAAGTCGAAGTTGTTGATGCCAGGCCTCTCTACCTATTGATCCGAACTTGCATAACTTTTCATAGGCCAAGTAGAAAAAGGAAAGTTCTTATAGTAAATAGTTCAGTGTTCTAGTTTTGAGAGAAAAGTGCCATCCATCCAGTTGTGAATGCTTAGGAGAATGGTGTCACGTAGACCCTGGAGAGTGAGCGTCCTGTGTGAATATATTCAAATACTCAAAGGTCACCCTTGTTGGTATGCTTTTGCTGCATTTCTGAACCACCTGCTATAGAAAGTCTGGCTGCACTTTCAGGTTTCTTAACGAAGTACTAAGTATTCTGAATACAGTTTTGTTTCTCATTGGCTTTCATATCTGCATGAAGTCTTCTGCTTCTGCTGACCAGAGTTTTCATCTGTGTAAGGAGCCTCAGCATTTCTAACTTGGTTGACCTTTTCCTGCCTCCTAACTCATCCCATTCTCTCAACCACTGGCCTGGATTAGGA
This sequence comes from Petromus typicus, assembly GCA_004026965.1. NCBI lineage: Eukaryota > Metazoa > Chordata > Mammalia > Rodentia > Petromuridae > Petromus > Petromus typicus. The sequence continues at coordinate 55,418 of PVIR01003428.1, forward strand.
AGATATTCTGTATCACTGAAACTTCTGTATTGTATCCTAGCTACCTCCTACTTGAATCCCCTTCAACTTCCACTGTTTAACATGCCCCATTCTCTCTGTGTGCTGTGGTGTTCAGAATGGAACCCATTTGTCCCAGCCTGCCCCGAAGGCTCCCCATGATCTTGCCCTAGAAACCTTACTCCTGTATGAGCCCTACTCACGGGCTCTATTTTTTTCTGTATGTAAAGCCGTAATGAGGATGTGTTCATGCCATTCATCCTCATAACAGCTTTCTAGGCAGTGTTCTGTAGGCAGGTAGGTGGACTAGTTGAATTAATTATCCTGAAAGACCTTGATGAACTTTCTTTTTCTCTCAGTGGCATCTCTTCAAGATAAGACCAAAACTGGCAAAATCTCTAGAGATACTGCTTAGAAGCTGTAAAGGAGCAGTTGCTCGTGATTTTGCACGTATGAGATCATCTGCTCTGTTCACTGTCAAGCTCCTCAAACTTTCTAGACTTTTACAATTTAGTCTTGGCTTTGTGGACATTTGTGGTGTCTAGCCCACAACTAACCACAACACAGAATAGGATCTTCTCAGAGAAGATAATGTAGGATTTAGTGTTGTCATATTCTTCAAATGTGTAGAAATGAAAAATGGTTAGGAAGTTGTGTTCAAAGATCAACATTTCATGGAGGATATGAGAACCATTTATTTATCTTTGCCCTGAATTCTTTAGCTAGTTATTTTAAATATTTTTCTCTTATTAAATATATGAGGTTAAACCCTAAAACTGCTAATATTCCATCCTTCCTAACCTACAAAAACATGGCAAACTGATTTAAACTAATATTTATGAAAAATGTCTTGAATACTTGCTGGGCAAATTCATTTATTTGTTCAAAATTTATGTACATTTGTGTTTATTCTCTTATCTTCTAAGTTGCTATGTTTATTGGAATTTCCTTTGAGTTTTTGTTTTATTGTAATTTTAAGATCTATAAAATTGCAAGTAACACGAACCCTACTTTTAAATACAAATCTATGCAAGTCAAATGATGTCTTTATTCACCCGAGTGCCACTGTTTCGGAATGTGGGATAATTTTAACAATTGTAGGCTAAAGGTAAGCCTTGACTTAGCAAATTTTTTCTTTCGGAATAGTAAAAAATACTAGTATAAAAAGTAGATAGAGGAGATATTTGAATGAATTGACTATTTTCAACTTCTTCAGAGTCTATCAAAATTATGTAAAATAATTAATAGAATAAGAGTTACCCATTCACTTTAAAAAATACTCTGTGGTTATCTCTGATTATCTATGGTTGTTTTTAAGACTAGTTTTAAGTTGCTGTATATACTAGGAAAATAATTAAAACAGTGTTTTTTTAAACATTCTGTAATTCTAATGTTTTCCATGTTTGATTTTATGAAGTAATTTTTATGTGCATAGTATTTATATGATAATAGTGATATAGACAAAATGAGCAGTTTTTAAAACTAAAGCTCTGTTTACTTTTCTATGCTCTTTTTCCTGTAATACTAGATTCTGTGTGATTTGTTCTGTCTGTATTTCAGGTACTATGCTGTAATGGTAACCATGTTCTTCACTGTCAGCGTGGTGAACAATTATGCCCTGAACCTTAATATTGCCATGCCCCTGCATATGATATTTAGATCTGTAAGTGCTGCTGGCCCTTGTGCGTGTTTCTATGAAAAATGTAATTAAGTAGAGTGAACAGATGAAAAAAGTAGAAAGGCTTTCTAATAAGTGAAGTCTAGGGCATAGCAATAGGTTTGCAAAAGCCAGGTATGGTGGAGCATGCCTCTAAGCCGAGCAAGCAAGAGGCTGACACAAGAGAATTTCAAGTTCAAGGCCAGCCTGGCTACAAAGCAAGTTCAAGACCTGTCTAGACTTTTATTACCTATAATCTAATGCAAGACTAATAAAATGGAAGTTTTCTGGGAAACAAATTTTACTTTCGCTTTCATTCTCACTGATTATATATTCAAAATTGTTTTTATGTTATGTAACTTATTTCTTGTTTCTCACTTCAAATATTACATTTATTTTTGGGACATGAAATAAATACAGGTGATTTGTCACTGTCTGAAATACCTGAAATCCCAAAAAGTTTTGGATTTTGGAGCATACAGTGTTTAGATTAGGGATATTTAGCCTGTTCTCCCTGTTTCTGTTTTTTTTTTTTTTTTCTTTGAAGCAGAGAGTTGAAGTAATAAGGGGAAATTTTTGAGGAAGACTTTCTCTGTAAGCAGTAGAGGTTTTCTTCCTTTCCTAAGTGTGTTGGTGAAGCTGGGCATATTCTGTATATGGAGAACAGTTCCTAGAGGAGCAGGGATAACTTCAAGGGGTATGTAGGTAGGATTGTAGGAGAATGAAAAATGAGTGATGATTGGCCTGAGGCTTTTGTAAGATTGACTGTGCTGTTCCTGGAAAGACTTTCCAGAGCTATTTTAATTATTAAGGTGACCTTCAAGCTGTTGAACATGTAAAGACTTTCGGTAAACATTTGTTTGTTGATCGACATTGTCCCAGAGGAGAGAGGGAGGGACAGTTGCATGATTTCTTTCATTAGAACTACGTGTGGAGGAAAACCTTTATAAAATCTGAGAAATCAGATAGACACAGAGGTTGACCAGAAAATGTCTGTGGTATTAATTATTCCTATTAGCCATAACTTCAACTATGACCAGCTATTGAAAGTTAGTCATTTTTATTCTCATTGTCATATTTAAAAGGTCATATTATTTCATATGATAAATTTTTATGGTCTAGGCTTTTGCCATTATAAGAACAACTGAACCTTATTAATTATCCATCCTGGGCTCCTTCATTTGTGTTTTTCCGTGTGTGCAGATTCATATTGACCTTGAATTTTATTTTCTTTCCTTTGCCTTACAACTCTGTCATGTCATCTGTTTTTACAGGGCTCTCTCATTGCCAACATGATTCTAGGAATTATCATTCTGAAGAAAAGGTAAGCAGTGTCCTTCCTGTGTTATGTGCAGAAATGAATCCTGCACTGACTATCCATAGAAGTCTCTTGGATTCCTTTATCCACAGGGGCGGTAACTTTGTCCTTGGCCGTCTACTTTATTTCTTAGTTCTTTCTCTAAAAATGATGCTGTTTCCAGAGGCAGTTGGCCAAGGCAGAGACCCCTCCTGTGGCTTCGGAGTGACTTCTTCTCTGTGTGGAACTGACTGGCTTTTGTCATCACTGATTCTTTTGTACTATGCTAATCTATACAACCAATTAATACAGAGCTTCACTGTGTGGTATGGTCACCACTGGCCACATGTGTCTGTTTAAATTGTTTAAAATGAAATAAGTTAAATGTATAGCTGCTCAGTCAGCTTCTCAGCTTCTCCTTCTGCCCTCACCCCTCTCTGCCAAGGAGGGCCTCGGGGAGACAGCACATACAGTCTGGGAAATTTTCAGGAAAGTTAGTTCTCTGTTAAGACCAGAATTAGACCAATGTGTGCTTCTCAGTAGCATGGAATTCACATAGGGACAGACCTGTTATCACTCAGCTGTGACTTTAGTCATAACAGATACAAAGGATATATCATTAAAGGAGTTGAATCTTCCTGATACAATGTCAGTTCGAGGCTTTCCTCAAACATCTGTTTCCCTTTAGAATTTATTCTGAGTGTCATTTTGACTCTATTTTGGTCTTTTCTATGAGTCACTCATACAGCAGGAATTCCTGTAAGGTAAATAATACAGCAGATTAGTAGCCTCTTATTATCTTTATAATCCTAGTTCTAGGACTTGAAAGCCAAATCTGTGTTTTCCTTAACTATGCCCTCTGTTATTTTGGGGGTAAAATTCTTTATCTTTATCTTCGCAGAGTGAAGAGATGGGGTATTTTTTGTTTACATCAGCAGTATCCGCTTCCCTTTTCCACCCATCTTCTCCTGGCCCTTGCTCTGCTTGACCTCCTGCCTTTGCTCTGTTTCTTAGCTAGTACCATCTACCTTTTATGAGTTGCTATGACCAAGGATGCAGTATGTTTGAGCAGAAAAAAGTAATGGTTCATTTTATGTCTTATTTCTTTTAGTTCTTTATATGTTTTATTTCTTTTAGTTCTTTCCTTGCTTTACCATCAAGAATCTGAGGTGGATACTAAAGACACTGTTTTAGTTAATGTGAAATGCTACTGTTCATTCCACAGTTCTACACACTGAATATTTTTACCTTTCTCCTATTACACTTAAATACAACATTTACATTAGGGGTTTTATATTCATAGGTGTTTGCAGTACGCTGAGTTTATGTTCATCTTGAGTAGGTGCATGTACATAACACAGCTTATTTCTCTTTTTAATCCCCTTAGCCTTCTCACACTTTTCCCTTCCTCCTCTGAACCCCTTCATCCGATTTTCATTCCTGTTGTTATTTTTCCTAGCTCATGATTATGACATATATTTACATTCACTGTGTATATTTGGTACCTGTCCTTAGCATTTCATAAATCTTCTTCCTTCCTCTTCTACCCTTTTCCCTCTCCATCAGTCTCCTGATGTATCCACTTGTTTCCTTTTATCCATCCTTTATTGTGTTCTTTGTACTTTTCCTTACTCAAATAAGAGATACCATATGATATTTAAAGTAGTGTCTGATTTATTTCACTCAACATTGTGTTTTCCATTTCCCTACAGATGTCTCAAGTTTCTTTCCTGATAGCTGAGTAGTACTCTTAATCCCTTGATCTATTGATAGGCATAGAGGCTGTTTCATAGCTATCATGAATTGTGCTAAACTTTAGGAACATTTGTAAAGATTGATGTGAATGTATTTTTTAGTATGATGTCTTTAGCTCTTTGGGGAAGATGCCTAGAGGAGAACTAGCTGGGTCACATGAATTTCTAATTTTAGTTTTTGAGAAATCTCCATACCAACTTCCATAATGGTTGTACTAGTTTACATTCCCAGTAAAAGTGTAGGAGCGCTCCATTTTCACCCACCCACTTTTTGACTTCTTGATGATTGACATTCTGGTATAAAATGAAATGTTAATATTGTTTTAATTTGCCTTTCTTGAATGGCCAGTGATGTTGAACATTTTTAAATGATGTTTGTGGACCATTTATATTTCTTTTTCTGGGAAGTGTCCTCATTTCACTTGCTTATTTCTTAGTTTGACATTTTATTTTGGGTGATCTAATTTTTAAGAATTCTTTATATTTTCTAAATATTGTTCCTCTGTCTGAGAAATAGCAGGCAAAAAAATTTTTTCCCATTTTATAGGTTGTTCTTCACTAACTGGTTGCTTTCCTGTACAGAGGTTTTTTTAATTTGACAAAAACCCATTTGTTGGTTCTTGTTATTATTTCTCGTGTATTTACAGTTCTGTTCAGAAAGTCTTTGCCTACACCTATGACTTCAAATGTTTTACCTATTATATCTCCCTATAAGTTCAGTCTTTCTATTTTAATGTTTAGATCTTCGATCAATTTTGATCATCCATCAAGCTTCAATCTTCTCCAAACAGCCAGTTTTCTCAGCATCACTTATCAAGTAGGCTGTGTTTCCTCCAATGTATGTTTTTGGCACCTTTGTTAAAGACCAAATAGCTGAATGTGTGGAGGGATCTTACAATATCCTCTGTTCTGTTCCATTGATCTACATGTCTATTGTCGTGCCGGTATTATGCTGTTTTTATCACTGTTGTTTTGTAGTATAGCTTGAAGTCAGGCATTACGATGGCTCCTGCTTTGTTCTCCTTGCCCAAGATTGCTTTTGCTCTTGTGGGTCTCTTCTGACTCTCTGAATTTTAGGAGTGTTCTCTAGTTCTGTGAAGAGTGCTTTTAAATGCTTCTTCTGTGAAGAAGTTTTTTTTAAATATATCTTTTGCAAAGAATGGGCAATTTAATAATTTTCTGACTGTTGAATTCTGTTTCTTGTACTTCAGAGTCTTTTTTTCTTTCATGGTAGGTGTCTAACAACAGGATTGAACCCCTTTGAGACCAGAAAAACTGTAAATGCCAGTTAAGACTGGGTCTGGCTCACATTTGGATTCTTGAGAGTACAGTGCAATGTCATTTCTGGTTTATTTCTCATTCTATTTTTGTTTTCTGATAAAACAAACTATTTTAACCAACCTCAAGGAAAGATGTTTTAGAAACTAATCAGGGTCCTGTTTCATGTGCATGGCTATGTGGACTCTAGGAAATAACTGTCTTGAAAACATTTTAGTGATTTATATCAGACCATAGATGTCATTTGGGAGTATGATCTGTGCTTTGCTAAAGTGTTTTTGTCTTTTTTTTTTTTTTTTCTTTTAACAGATACAGCATATTCAAATATACCTCCATTGCCCTGGTGTCTGTAGGAATATTTATTTGCACTTTCATGTCTGCAAAGCAGGTGGTAAGAATCAGCTCTCAAATCATTTATATTCACTAATTGCCGTTGGCCCAGTTATCAGGCACTTAATAATAAGACAAATCAAAGTTGCTCATGTAATACCATAGAAGGATTTATATCTCTGAAGGAGAAGAGCAGAGAGAAATGGGTACCATAAATATTTGCCTTGTATCTCAGCACATTTCATGTAGTTTTGGTCTTTGTACCTAGTATGTTTTCTTATTTCCTAGACTTCCCAGTCCAGCGTGAATGAGAATGATGGATTCCAGGCATTTGCATGGTGGTTACTAGGCAAGTACAGTAATTACAATAAAGCTAATTGCTTCTGCAGTTGTGTTTGCTTGGTTTTCTCCTAAGGGAGATGTTTCTTGGCAAGAAACTTCAGCTAAACAAATTATGCCATGGAAGAAAGGGGCACCTGGGATCGTATATCTGTGAACCTTAGTGTTCAAGAAATGAGAGAAGACAGTGTCCTCTACTCAGGAAGGTGTTGTACCACATGCATCCCCATTTTTCCTGCCCGCCCCTGGCCTAGAAAGAAGTGTATCTTCTTGCCCATCACTGTCTTTAAAAGAAGTGCACGGAGTCTCAGCCGTTTCTTCACGACCTTTACTAGATGGAAGCACGCTGGAAAGGAGGAGCACGTCAGAGCCATAGGCTGTTTAAATTTCCAAGGGGCCCATTTCTAAGTGTTAGATTTAGTTTCTTTGTAGGTTAGCTGTTCCACATGGCAGTGTTCCCAAATCTAACTGATCATTAGAATCTCCTGGGGAATTTTTAAAATACAAGAATCTTTGTGTGGAATTAATTAGACAACGTGTGTGGAGGCTTGTCCTTAGCTTGTATGATCTGGAGAGGGGACTGTTTCCTAATTCTTTCAGAAATAACAAGAACAGATAGGCTCTATCCAAGAGGGAGAGAAATAGCAATGGAAGAACTATGTGCTCCTTACTGCTTGGCTTTGAACTTTATCTTTGTAGGATGCTGGGGGTTTTGTTGTTGTTTGTTTGTTTGTTTGTTTTTGGTACCAGGGGTGGAACTCAGGGCCTTGTGCTCATAAGCAGGTGCTGTGCTTTAGGATGCTGTTTTTAACCTGGAAAGATCATTATGAGCTTTTAGAAAAATACTTTAACCCAGGGAGAAAAATTGGCAAAGATTATGGACATATAATTCTTGGAGAAAAAAATTACAGTCTGATATTTTACATTCACCTGCACTGGTTATCAGAGAAATGCCAATTAAAACCAAAATGCAATGCTTCATTATTTTTGTCATATCCTGTTGGCAAAATGATAAGTGATTATTCTCATTACTGCTGAGGATGCAGTAAGACAACCATGTATGGGCACTATACATCAATACAACTTTCTTAGAAAAATATTATATATTGAGTTTTTAAAATGCCTACAACCTTGGAACCAGTAATTCCATTTATAAGATTATATCTTAAGGAAACATGTAACATTTTGTTTAAAGATTTGTGTACAGTGATGTCTATTTATTTTAATGATGAGATAATCTAACTGTTCTGATTGTGAGACATTAGATATGTCACAGCTGTATAATAGAAATACTGTACAGTCATTAAACCACACTTTTGAAAACATTTAATGAAGGACTCAAAGGAAAAATGCAGGGAAACCTCATAAGAAAACACGACATAAAATTGTGTATAATAAATCACTAATAAAAATATGTACATAAACATGTAGAAAACTAATGGTGGTCTTGTACTGATTGTTATTTACTTTTAAAATTTCATGTGTGTTCTATAGTGAAAGATTTATAAAAGTATAAATAATAAATGTTCTTTAAGAACGTGTCTAGAAATAAATACGTGCTGGCACCTTGTAAGTCGGTGTTTGTTTTACAGGCATTGGGGCCCTGACTTTTGCTCTTCTGATGTCAGCCAGGATGGGGATTTTCCAAGAGACTCTGTACAAACAATTTGGGAAGCACTCCAAGGAGGCTTTATTTTATAATGTAAGCAACTTCTTGAATGTGGGGAAGTTGAAAGTTCCTGCATTGTAATATGTTATTCCAAGTGAATTTCTCATGTAGTTGAAGGACCAGTCTGTTGTCAGGAAACAGCTTGAGACACACAGGCTCACGTCCCTTTGATAGGGAGCTAACGTGCAGTCAGAGACAGTTGTCTGTAGCATGTGGTTGTTATCAACTGTTATGAACAAAACACCTGTTCACCAGGAGCAACCCCAAGGGGCAGTTGACCCTAACCAGCAGCTTTCTCTTTCATGAAATCAGGAAACTTAGAAAGGAAAATGAATCCCAAAAGCAGTAGCCAAGAGAATGTGTACAGGAGATGACTTGGATAGTTTGGGGAGGTCAGGGTCAAGAGGTCTAAGTCTCCCAGGTAGGCTTTATTCACCTGAGAGAGTACAATTAATTGTATGTGCTTTGTTTTCCACTGCTGATCTGTGCTGTGTCCTCTGACTTTCCTCTTTCTCCTCTCTCTGCTATTGAATACACCAGACTTAGCTCCTAACTTAAGTTCAGGGTATGCGGTTTCCCCAGGGATTTCATTACCCTTGACTTTTTGTACCACAGTTGCAAACAAGCAGTCCAAGAAATTTAATTGAAACGATGGTATGTGGTTGGGAATTTTTAAAAGTGAACATTTTATTTGGTTTCAGTCTTTTATTTAGAATACTACCAGGCTGGTAGTGGTAGCTCTCAGTATCAGCTGACTCATGATTACTGGTGTGGTGGTGCAGGAGTGAGTGGTTTTTGTTATGTATCTCAGTCTTACATACTGTGTCTTTTTCCTTTTCATTCTGTTCTTACTCTTGTCTTTGTTTCTTTTTTGCTGGCCATGTACTGTCCTCATATCCCCTTCCTACTGGCTTTTTAAATTTCCTTGAAATCTGCCTGTGCTTTCTTTGTAATTTTAAAGTTCCTTATATTTGTTTAACCTTTCTCAAAAATAATAAAATAGAGAAAATCCTTCTGGGCAGAATGACTGTGTGTTTAAGTTTGCTGTTCCCTTTTTTTGATTGGTGTGTGTTGGCCATCAGACTCTGGAAAGACAAGAGCCATACTTTAGGGTTGATATCATGCCATTAATGTCTCATATACGGGGGCATGAGACACATTTAACTGAGTAACTCTAACTTCCTTTTCCTTACTTATTAAGCAGTTGATATAGCGTTTAGTCATAGTAAAACTGCTGTAATAGTTCTGTGACCTCTCGCATTCAGCTTCAGTGTACTCTGAACCATTGTGTACTCTTCTTCCCACAGCACGCCCTTCCACTTCCTGGGTTCATCTTCTTGGCCTCTGATATTTATGACCAAGCAGTTCTCTTCAATAAATCCGGTGAGTTTAGGATTACATGGTAGAACCACCTGCCTGTTTCCAAGACAGATCCTCAGTTTTACTTTTGACTTGGTCATAGGTTTTTTTTTTGTTTTTTTTTTCCACATTCTTATCTAAATGATCTGTGGCTCCCTTCCAGGAATAGAGATAATGCCGTGAATCAGGAGGTGCAGCACCAAATGCTTTCGCAGGCACTTTTCCTTTCTTTACAAATCAAGGAAAAGAATATTGTCAGATATTTTGTTTTGCTTTGGAATTTGTGTGCTTGCATTTGAACATGCAGTGTTAAATGTTTTTGAGAATGCAAGTAAATAGTACTGCACGCACGACAGGGACTGGAGCCGAGTGAGATCGGGCAGCATTCCAGCTCTCCTTGGTTCCATTCATCCTCTTCTGCCGTGGAAGGCAGAGCTGCTTACAGGCTGCAGGGAGCCAGTAAGGTTGGCGCAGTGTGACGACAGGTCTTTTTTCCTTGTTACTGGTTAGATAGGGAACAAGTTTGTTCATCAGAATGTGAAGCCGGGGCTTAGAATGGGGCTCAGCTAGTATGGGCAAGGCCCTGAGTTCATCCTCATCCCTATGGCGGTGAGGATGGTGGTGGTGCTGATGGTGATGGTGGTGGTGGTGGTGGTGGTGGTGGTGGTGATGGTGATGGTGGGATATGACAATGTCCTCTTAATCTTTGCAGAACTCTATCAACTTCCAGTCATTGGTGTGACAATCCCTATCATGTGGTTCTATCTGCTCATGAATGTTATCACACAGTATCCTTTGGATCTATTTATTTTATTTATATTTTCTTCTGTTGTTTTGATATGGAAATGTTTATTCTTCTAACTGTGAGGAAATGAGTTTGGTTTTTGCTTTGATTTTTTTTTTTGCAGTAAGTCGGAGACAGATACATAGAAAGCTTCTTTGTGGAAGGCAAAGGAGACTGGTGGTGTAGTAGGTCAGTAGGTCATGGGGAAGCAGGAAGGAAATGCTCCTGTGGAAATGGAGGAGCCCGCTGATTTGTTATAAACTCGTATACAATATCAATGGTCTGGGCTTCTTACCTGAGCTTTTCAGTGTTCAAGTTCATGTCCAGTTGTCACGAGATGCCTCAAAGTTCCGAACGAAATCTCAAATTAATAGAGATTTAATTTGATAAATAATTTGAAGAGCCTTAAATTCATTGTATGTCTCTTATGTAGTGAAACAGAAGACCTTAATCTCTTTCCTTTGAAGTCATTTGCTAAAAAATTTGCTAAAAATATTCTCTTAATAGAAGTGGGCAGAGCAGCCAAGGACAAGACAAAATAAAGGTGGATGGTATCTTATTATCATTACATCAGAGGTGACCTTTGTTGTAATCATAAAAAAAATCCAGAGTAAGAATATGGGCCATTTTTAGGTAGTCTTCAGTTGCAATATGTTAGTGGAATGGCGGGACAGTTCCACAGGATGTTCTAGAAGGCAGGAGTCTCAGAGCAGCCATGTAAACCCTCATGTTTTTGTAGAACGTGAAAATTTAAGCCAAGAGCCACGCCAGCCCACCCTCCCCACCTCCCAAATACAGCTTGCGGAAAACTACCTTAACTCCAGCCCTCTAGGTATGTGTGCATCCGGGGTGTGTTCATCCTCACGACGGAATGTGCCTCCCTCACCGTCACACTCTTCGTGACGCTACGCAAATTCGTGAGCCTGATCTTCTCCATCTTGTACTTCCAGAACCCTTTCACTCTCTGGCACTGGATGGGCACCCTGTTTGTCTTCATTGGGACCTTAATGTACGCAGAGGTGTGGAACAACATAGGGACCACAAGAAGTGAGCCGCAGAAGGACGGAAAGAAGCGCTGAGGTCAGACCGGCAGCGTTGTGTGAGTGTGGCCTCTAGCAAAGGTCTGGCCATTGCACTTTGGCTAATGCCAAATTATTCCCAGTATTGAACTGACTTGTCCCAGAGAATCCTCAGAGGGATAGACCTCTCCATTTCCATGGTTATCTGGACTGTGTAGACTCCAAATAGATATCCCTCAACCTTCAAGTAGAACAAAAGAATAGTTCTCTACCCTTTCAGCAGCACACTGATTTGCTGTTTTGTTTGTTTACCAGAATATTCAAAACTGTACTTAATTGTTGGATTCCAGGGCCCCAGAACTACTATTTTTATATCTGTGGTTTCAGACAGGATTATGCCTTTGTTACTGTCCTGATGCTTCTCTGCCTGTCCTCCCTCTGCTCCTCAGCAGCGCTTTGCTGTCCATTAGCTGCTTCACGCACTGTCATCCTTCTAAGGGCAGAGAGGCTGTGGTGAGTGAACGGAGACCCCAGGAGCACAAGGGCTGACTAGTCCCAGCGTTTTGGAGAAGTAGTTGTCCCCATGAGCGCAGCCTTGGTGACACCGGAGTAGACTGGTTGACTCCTGTTTGTCATGTTTCATTCCCCGCCCCCAAACCAGAGGCCTTTTCATCTGCTTTCAGTGCTTAGAACAATTCTGCAGCATTTCGTGGCATAATGTTACTATGTCAGAAAGGTTGTGTATGAGTTGGGAAAAGGGAGACAGACTTTTTCCTTCGTCTTGGATATGGAGCCCATTAGCCTATCAATAAAATGGGGACAGTAGCCTGGCCCTGCTTAGCACCCAGAGAGCCTCACAACTTCTGTTGTCCCAGCTATGATCAGAAGGTGTCAGTGAAAGGCTTCTGCCTGGTAATTATGATAGTTACCACCAGCCAGGTGCATAGACTAAGATATCTAGCAGGTATGGGTGTGGGGTCTATATCAGGTCAGATTACAAATAGAGTTGAAACTTATTTTTTTTTTAATAACACATCTTTAATGGTTATATTGGATATCTGAGAAAGAATTGCAAGTGCTTTCTTAAGTCTAGAATCACACCTTTCTTTTATTAATCATTTGTTAGCTCTGCTTTTCCTCTGAAAGGATTATGGCGAAAAAGAGAAATGACTACATCAGTAGAATGTCCAGAATGTGTAGTTGGTGTCCGGTTGAAGAGCATGGAAATTGGTGTCTTTCATTTGTTCTTTCTTTTCTTAGTCTCAGTCCCTTTCTAAAATCACTGGCCACTTTTATTTTTTCCTATGGACAAAGGCCCTTCATTTAAGGCTGGGTATTCTAAAAGGGTGGTGTGGCTTTCTTTGTCTCCCGGGCTTGCTCCTGGTGTATTGCACTGGCTGGGTGCTCTGTGAGGGGCCTGAGCAGGGGCTGTGCCCTGGACTTCTTGGGGAAAACATTCAAGTACTCTCATTTCTTTTATTATGTAAAATGTGGATGTTATTTCTCCACCTAATTCCCTGGGTTTGCAAACTGATTTGTTATTCTGGACCCAACACCTTCCAGTTAATGGTCTGTTCTCAGAGATTCTGAATTAGATGTGAACTGATTCATGGACTCAAAAGCTACTTGCTTTGAAAGATGAGGAGTTCTTTGGATTGATGGAGCCATAAATATCAAGTGTTAACTCTCCTCTTAAAAAAGAAAATAACAAAAGCTACTTTTTCCTCCTTGCTGCTTAATAGAAGAATCTGTCCCTTGGGGCTATTTGATTGCCATAGCTGTAGAGTCTCTGGTAAGTCTTTGTTAGGATATAACCTTACCGAACGTAGTACCACCCTTTTTATGTTGATTGGAAATACTACAATTTATAGTTATTTGAGATGGGTTAATGTTTAGTTAAATAGGCCTATCAGGTCTTAGGTTCTGGTTTTAGACCAGATTTCTCTCAGAGTGAATACCTCTCCCAGTCTTGTTAGTAAGGGTATATTTGGAGAGGTCATAGATTAGAGCCCTCATCCAGCGCAGTGAGTGCTCATAGGAGCAGAATACTTGGAATACTCTTCAAGTTGCTTTTATCTCTGTTGGTTACATGTAAGACAGTATGTTTAATGGACACCAGTGAATACTCTTTAAATCATTCTTTTAAAAAAATTTATTTCCCTGGGTTAACTGATTTTTCAATTGAGGTTTTTCCAACTTTTATTTTTAAAAAGGGTAAATAAACCATTTTATAGAGAATCCAACTCATACCTACATGTAGGCAAACTTTTAACACTGTGGATTTAGTGCTTCAGAGATACAGACCTACAGTTTGTGTGTAAAGACTTTATCGAAGGACCCCAGCAGAATGTGTGTGTATCTGTACATCTGCTGAACAGCTTGCTTGGTACAGTAGATAAGATAGGAAAAAATGGCATTTGAATCATATTAATTTAATATCTACTTAGTCTATGAAAATCATATTGTCACATTTTAATACGTTTTTCATTTTTATCAGTAATTTATTTTTTTATGACCCAATTCCTTAAAAAATCAGTATTGAAGATAGAACCCAGGACCTCACAGATATTTTTTATTTTTTTTTCTACCCAACTAAAACCACCGTTAATACTCTTGGTAAGTTTACGTCAAATTCTCTTTAGACACAATCCAAATAGTGGATGATTTTTGTTGTTTTCTTTTTGCCTCTTCCCGCTTAAATGAGGAAAAAGAAATGCTGTAGTACTTTAATTTGGTCAGTACTGGAAGCAGAGGAAAACCGTGCAAGCCGAATTGATTTGTCCTACCCATAACCCACCTCTTCTGTTCTGGAAACAATGCATGATAGTTTTAAAGGACTCAAATATCTTGTAGGCATTTCCTGAGCAACTTCCACCTGCCCTTTCTTCACCACCTTATTCCCACTTCCAGTTCCTTACTGCAGTCTCCGCTCATGTGTGGTGGTTTTCATCAAGCGTTGCCTGTCACCTCAGATCTCTTTATGTCTCTACTCTTTGGGACCCTGGAAAGTTTTGTGGATTTTTACAAGGTATTTATATCTGCGTTGCGTGTGTTTTGTTACAATTTTTATAAGCACTGATCTTAACGGTGTGCACTTAAATGGGTGAAAATCTGGCAGAGCATGTGAAGATATGTACCACTGAGTGTGAACATGAAGGGTTAGTATGGAATGCTGGCGTGTTCTGTTACAGCTCAGTACGGGAGAGAGACCCAGCCACCACTCCCTTCTGTGTTTGGGAGACAGTAGTTCTCCTATGTGGAGCTTTTTAACTTTAACTGGCTTCATTCACCTTTGCCCAATAACCAATAGAGAGAAGAAGTTCAAAACATCAGGAGTGATTCTGAGCTCTGGGTGCTGGATATGTTCATTAGGGGACCAATTGGCACTCACCTGGGCAGATATATAAACTCACGGAGCAAAATGACATAGAGATCTGAAACCAGCATCCTACATTTGTTGTATTTTGTTCTCCCTTTGGCTTGGAAGAGATAAAATTCTGAGTAATTCTGTCCCTATTAAATAACCAAACCATTTTAGTTTTGGTAGCTTTCTTTGGAAAAATCTAACTGAATCTTATCAGTGGCAATTCACAGTTAGATCAAAAGAACTGTAAGATACAGATAAACCCATTCACTGTTCTGTTACTGTTGGTTGTTGTGATGTTTGAAAATAGGTATAAACTGTATTTGTAAATAAAGAACTAGAGTCCTGAGTCTTGGACTACATTCAGTGTGCCCAGAGTCTGGCCTCTTGGCTTGGTAGTGTGTCCTCACTATCCAGCAGCTTCCTCAGTGCGGACAACCCAGGGTGGGAAGAGCCAGGGATCATATGTGATTCATGTCTGTGTCACCGGCCCCTGGCATGGTGTCTGAGCTGTGTTACGTAAATGCTTGCCAAGATCTCTTCCCCCCTCAGGTTTCTGAGAAACCTTTTAAGTGTTTCCTGATACTGTGCCCACCTCTCATCAACTGCTTGGCAAAAAAGCTAGTAAGGGGAAACATACCAGAGGTTCTGAGCAAGAGCAGGGGTGGAGGAGTTCAGAGGGATTGGAGTAGTGTGCCACGTGCTGCCCACGTTTTCGCTCTCTTGGTTGCCTGGCGGTAGGAGGGAAGAGCATTATGTATTTAGCACCTGACTTGTCAGGTGCTCAGGGAAAAGTATAAAGTGATGCCAGTCAGAGCATTAAAGATCCTAAGAGCTTTTGAGGAGGCTAAGGTGAGCAGCCCCTCCCTCACATGCCCAGAGCGGATGGCATGAATGTGTATTGGCTACTGCCTGGAGAGCATCGACAATTTGTCTGTTCTCAGTGTCAACCTGCGGTGCTTCCCCTGAACTTTACTTAAATTGCTGCCTGCTGCCTGTCTCACCAAAAGGCAAGCTACAAGGGAACCAGAGATAGGAGAGAAAATAGTGCTCGTCTTCCCTTAGAGAAAATCAGGCCCATACTGAAGAAAAAAGTCATGATTCCTTTGGCACATTGAATTATTTATATCTCTTGAAAAGCAAAGAAGATTCCTGTTAACCAAAGAAGGTAGTGGTGATGATTCCTCCTGTGTCCCAATTTCTGTGCTGTTTGCTTTCCTTCCAGAGAATGCTTTCATCTTCCCGAAAAGACAGTGATTTTATAAGTGTGGTTTCCTAGCAAATTATGGGTAGTGAGGATTTTATGTATTCAGCCTCCGAGCTTTTCATTAAGTATTACATTTTAAGACAAAGATCAGGGGAGGAAGAGAGGCAGCAGCCAAGTGTGTAGAACAGCCAAAAGACATTAGTGAGTATTCAGACTTGAGCTGTGTAAATACCCAGCGTCGGCCTCCAGCCTTCTGAGTTATTTAAACAGAGAGTTAAGAAGAAAATGGAGATTTTATGAATAAAATGCTTTGCCAAACTGAATGAGTCTTTTCACCATCATTTCTTATAAAGAACCATTTTTTACCTTCTGAAACAACTCAGCAGACATCTGGTTTTCATCTTGTATTTTACAATCATTTCTTAATAAAAGTGATAAATTTCCTGCAGGTGCTCCATTCACCATTACCTTTCAAATGCCCGTGTGCAGTTTCAAAAGCTGTCTGTCTTTTACCTTGTATAGCGGTAGAACATTTTACTACAAACCATTGTCCACAGCTCATCTTCCTAGTGCCTCACAGCTGGATCCATGAAAGGTTACTTCTTAGGCTACAGTCTGTTTCTGCTCCGGAAACTTGAAGCGGATCAGCCCATATTTAGAAATCCTACAGGTCCAAGCAAGTTTCTGCAAAACCTCGCCAAACTTTTCCTTAGTAGAAAGACATCGACTTTCATAAAACTGCAACTCTCTTTATTTCAATATGCTGCTTTTACGTAAACCGTAATATAAATTTAATCTGAAAGCACTTCTCACCTAGCCTATTTTTAATCATGTCTTACAGTAGCCTTCATGTGCAGAATTCAAAGAGAAAAGACAAAGACTTTTGCACTAAATTTAACATAATTAAAATTCATTTAAAAAAACTTCCAATGCACTTTTAATTGACGGATGAGCTAGATGTTTTTAAATAGCCCTGGTCTTGTGATCATGAGCTAGAATAGTGTAGCTTTTGAAGTCCCTTCACGTTTCTTTGTGCTTTCCTTTTTTTAAGCTAGGGTCTTGGCATGTACTTCCGGCTCGCCTTGAGCTCACTATGTAGCCCAAGCTGGCCTTGAACTTGCATTGATTCTCCTGAGTGCTGGTATTATGGGCATGTGCTGCTATGTCCACCTTTCCCTTCACTCTTAAGTCATAGGCATATTGAACTCTAAAATGTTAGGAACTACAAGCCTCCAAAAAGGTAAAGAACCCTTTGGGAGATTAAATTATGGTTTAGTTCAACTCCTTAGCAAGTTGCATAAACTCATCAGTTTCAGGCTGTACTCCGTGATGCTGGTCAGCAACGTAACACCCTTGTAGATAATGCCACTATTTCACTACCCCAAAGCCCCTCAGAAGCTTGTAGGTGGAGGTCAGTGAAGATGTAGTTTCTTTGTTTTCTGTCTTACATTCAGCATTTGAAGCAACATCAAAAAGGAGTTCAGATCAATGGATGTGTGCTCATGTCAAAAATTCTCTACAAAGAAAAACAACCACATCTGGCTATGCAAGTACTTGTTAATAATCAAAGCTTTTCAGTGATGTTCTTCATCTACAGGCTAATAAAATCATCTCATCATTAGAATTAAGTTATTTTAATGCCTGATTGTTTCTTAATCAGCACTTCTAGGAACTAGCATATGGCTCTGTTATTTCGTATGACTCCATGATGCACAAATGTGTTCTACAACTAAATAAGCTTATGGTTATAATTACTGGAATTTATTATTTCCTATAATAGCTTTGAGTGGCATTTACTACATAAACACATTGCTTTCATGAAAGCTATATATTTGTATCAGTTTCCTAGAATCTTTATCATGGTTAAAATATTGACTATTTCCAGCAATTGAGTGGAATGACATAGAAATAATGAACTTTTACCATATGTGAAGCATTTATAACTATTTAGCTTGCACAATAGATTGTTGACATGAGAATTATCCCCATTTTACAGATAAGAAAAATGAGGCAGAGAGGAGCTATCTAACTTGCCTCAGCTATTCATATGTGCTGGAGTCAGGATTTGAGCCCTTGAAAACTGATTCTAGAATTTGTACTTCTTAATCACTGCCCTGAACTACCTCTAAGCTCTCAGAAGGCTACACCATCTTCCTTTGCTTTCTTTTTCCTTGCCTGGTGTAAGTCTCTATAGTAAATGCCATTAGCAAGTCTTGGACTTGTCTTTCCATGCTGACACACATCTGAATCCCTACTCTAGTCCATGTCTAAGAGATCATGATCTGTTTTGCAGGCCAAGCAAGAAAACAAAACCTAAAACATTGCAGTAGTCTGGTTCTTGAATACTTATATTAGAACATACCCTTTTTCCCAGTACCTGAAGCATACCACTTTCAGGTTACTCAACATTATCAAATATACAGTGTTACAGAAGGTAATTAAATCTTAACGCCTTTGTCAATGATTTGTGTAAGTGGCTATAATTTACAGACTATTTAATGTATGTGTTAAGTGTCTCTTAGTTTCTCCAAGTTCTGGGCTGGCACACATTTAAATTATATTATCTCATCCACCTGGCTAAATGCCATCTTTGAATTACACTTTTATAATAAACCTTCAGATGTTATACAAGGATATTTTACAATAGTTTTCAGCTTTGGTGATTCAGTGTGTTTGGCACAAGTAGAATTTAATGTAATATCCATTATCCACGAGATTGTTTAATGTCCCCCATTCAAACAAGAATCAGTGCTATAATATCGTTCAGATTTTAGTTTGAGAAAACATTTGTCTCTGCAAATATGTCTGCGCGTGTCATCTGTCAAAAAGTGAAAACCATCAACCCTTTTATACAATTGTGTTGGGATTGTGTTTGCATGCAATACAAACCCAGCCTTCATTATTTCACAGTGTATTTTTTTCATACAGGGGATAAGCAGATCAGGGCTGGTTCAGCTACTTGGGAAAGCTGTTAGAGAAAATAAGGTAAGCTGCTTGAAGATAACACATCTGCACAAAGCTACATGTACACTTGCTAGTGCCAGGGGAGTGACCACATGGCTTCTGCTTCATTTCTCCCTTCTGCACCTCACAAGTGCTTAATATTATGAGTCATCTATCCCAGAACCTTGCTGCCAAAGACTATGTGAAATGTACAATCCCAAGCCCTCTGGTATAGGGGATAGATTGTATGGGGAAGATAATAAATTGCCAACAAGTTCATCTCTCTGGTTGGACTACTGGGTGGTTGCTATTTAACTTCAGGAAAAAATGAAAGTGCACTGTGCCTTCGATGATGCTATGGTGTATGTCCCTCAAGTGCCACGCTCATGCACTGGAGTTTTGGTCCCCATTGTGGTAATGTTGATATGGTGGGATGTGTAGAAGCTTAGATCTACAGGAAATGATTATGGCATTGGGGGGTACCACATCCAGAGAGGACAAGTCTCCCAAGCCTTCAGTGAGTTCCCCAGAGTCGGGTTTCTCTGGCCTCCTATCTCACCGTGTGACTCCTTTGGTGGCCACTGTACTTTGCATTTCTTCATCATTTTGTGTCTGAGCTACAGAGCCTTCGCCAGAACATTGATACTATGCTCATGAACCTTCAAACATATGGCCACTTAAACTCCTTTTTCTAATAAAGTGCCCATTTTCACGTGATTGACTCCACAACAGAAAACAGACAGATCGTCTTTCTCCAGAGAAGTCATGTCCTTTAAATGACCACATCCATCTCTACTTGGGTTGTAGTTTGACTTCAATAGCTTCTAACCTGACAACAAAAAGTAGGTTAACCATAGCTCTTACATAAAATGAAAAGAATGGGGATTTGTTGCCGATAATGTGTTTACTAATATTAATATACTAATTATTCACAACAGTGTAAGAGTTATTATACTCTTCATTTTGGGAGCCACTCAGAGCATTTTGGGGTTTATAATGTCTTTACACTTTTTTTTTTGAGATAAGGTCTTACTTTTGTAGTTCAGGCTGGCCCTCAGCTCACTATGTAGCTCAGGCAAGCCTTGAACTCACAGCAATCCTCCTTCCTCTGCTTTGGAGTGTTGGGATTACTGGTGTGAGCCACCATGGCAAGGATTGTGGTGTATGGTGCTGATTCCTGGTGGGCGAGAGTCATCATACTGGGGATCAAACTCAGAACTCTGCCTTTGCAAGGCAGATGCTGGAACCACTGAGCTAAATCTCTGGCCCAGTAATCTTTATTCTCTTTACCTCTGCCTTCTGCCAGCTTCTCAGGTGGGCATGGCTCTTGACCTTGTGGAATGACACAAACTGATTATTTTCATGCCCACAGTGGTAGTCCTGCCTTCATTAACTTATCTCTGCATATGTAAGTACTAAGAGTGCTCCCAGGGAGAAGTCTTCAGTTTCCAATATTCTTTATTCTCACGATCTAGGAGGAACTTTGCTTTCTCTTGATAGTGGGATCAGTTCCCCCAGCAACCATATCAGTCCTCACCTCTGTCTGTAGCTTTGGTGGCAGGAAGAAAAAAAAAGTGACATTGTTAATTCCGTCCTCAAATGAACCTTTGTTACATCCCTTGGAGACAGTGATCCTCCTTTGGAAACTAAAACTTGTAGAAAAACAGCATTTCAAAATAAGAAACAGAAGTTTTCCATGTGGCTTATTGGGATAATAGAAGCCACTTGACTTCCACCTCCTAATTCTTGTTGGAGCCCCACTTTCTACTTGAGGATGAAAAGGTCCCATATCTTGGTTACAGTTCAAACATATCCTATCTCTAGAGGGTAGGGTAGCCCATTTCCATTCACCTTGCAGTCTGATTATACTGAGAAAGAAGGACATGTCACTTATCTAAATTCTGTTTTTCTCGCTGCCATGCAGCAACAAGATCTCTGGTGTTTGTTACTGGTTTAATACAAACTGAATGGAATAAAGAGATTTGACCTAGCTTAATCTGTCTATGAGTCTTCCTTTAACATTGCTTCACCACATGCAAATACAAACGTACATTGCGGTGTTTTTGCTGCAGCTCCTAAAACTACGTTATTTTTTTTTTTTCTCTTTAAAGGCTCTTCAGCCTCCCCTCTTTCTTTGATAGGGCCCAATTTAAATGTGCTAAATCTAGGAAAAGATTCTATCAAAAGGAGAAAAACAGGTGGGGAAGAAGAGATGAAAACATTCTTTGACAGTTCACTTCTGTTTTGCAGCTGTGAGATCTGTAGGTTTGAATTGTGTTACCTTCCTCACCGAGCTAATTAATTCTCTTTTTTTAAAAAAAAAAAAATCCATGTCTCCTTCCTTCAATCAGTGTCAACAGCCAATTACAATCTTTCATCACCCACAGTGTAATAACGCAAATGTTATCAAGGAGAAAAACAGTTGGACTGACAAGATTTGTAATTCACTCCTTTCTTAATCTTGTAATCACATGGTATGCAGCAGTTTACAATACTACACAACCAAGTTTGCTAGTAAATTACTCTGTAAAGGCCATATGTAAATTCTCCACCATGTCATGCTGCACTCGACACAGAAGCGCCTGTCTGCTTGGAGGAGACACGGGATGAATGAAGATTACCTCCTTAGAGAGTTTTCTCCTCATCTATTATCCACTGCAGAAGGTTGTTAATTATGAAAAGAGAGGCGTGCTTGGTAGAATACATAACCATGAATGGATTTTAGGGCCAGCCAAAAACAGAGGCAGCTGACAGTGACAGAAGGTATTTCACCATCGTTAAGTCTAACACTTTGCTGTCATCTGCTGGAAGGCTTCTGCCTTAGGGGGGACAGATATTTGTTGATGTCACTTGGAATTAGTCCCCAACGTCTTTGGGAAGCCCAACTTTGTTATCAGCAATCAAGAATCACACTCCCCACCACTCCATAGAGTGTGAATGTAATCAGTATGAATCTTAGACCACAAACAGGGTTGTGACAAGAATGACACATGTAAGTGACATAAATTGATTGAAGAGTTGCTTTCTAGCCCCTCTTCCACCAGGCTACCTGGTAGAGCACTCAATCTCCCTCTTGCCTTTGGCTTGCTTATTTCAGTGGGGTGGAACACAACTTAGGATGCGCATATAACACTTTAAAATGAGCAAGGTATTCTAATTCTTTGTTCTCAGCTACTGGGGCCCCTGAACCTAGTGACCAGGCAGGTCAACACCTGCCCCTGGATGGACTGCCTTTGAATCCCAATGTGTTACTGTTAGTTTTCCCTGGGTTCCAAACCCCCCGCAGATCTCAGGCAAAGGGCACTAAAGATCTGGAACAGAACAATTAAAGCAAATTGGAGCAAAGTGTTCTAAAGAAAGAAAAACAGATGGGAGGGCAGAGGCAGATTTAGAAGTGAAACACTGGCCATGTGGATCTCCTTTTCCCACCTTGAGAGGAAAAAAGAATGTCCACCTGCATTATCACCTTAGTTTCCAAGAGGAAAACTACTCCTTGTACATCTCCATGGAGGAAAAGGTGGTTCATGAGCTCTCACTGCCTCTGCTGCTGCATCCACACCCAGCCCTTGACTCAAGACCCTGAAAGAGAATTTCACCTCCATGCATGGCCTCAGGACTTTCAGCAGTCCTCCAAGATCTTATCCTAGAACAATCATATTTCTTTCAGAACTCTTTTAAGGAACTTAGAACACATTCTCAGTTTCCCAAAGTCCTTGGTATCATTTCTGCCTGGACTTTTCTAGAAAGCCACTTGAAGAAATTGTCACGGAAAACAAGTGGAAGCTTCTACAAATCCTGGTGCAGGAGAACTGTGAATACCCCAGAATGGACTGACAATCGGGCTGCACAGTGATCAAGGTTCACAGTAATCAGGCCTCACATTAACCTCCACCAGAGTCAGTCGGTTAATGACAAGTAATAAAGCACAATCAGAATACTTAATACAAACATGTCCCCAAATCCCCAAATCATTCTTAAGTAGACTAAATGTAGCCATGGTACATACTTTATGGGAGATAACATTTGTAGAGTTCAGTGTGCCCTGTACCTTGTGCCTGACAGTCATCTGCTAAGACTGGATGAAAACACACCTATTTCCAGAACAAACAAAGCTGCACACATAAAGTGTGAATGTGCTAAATTGCTTGGTTGGTCCAAATTGCACCTCGAAGGCATCAAGTCCAGAAGTACACTTAATCATGACAGCCTACGTGTATTCAAAGTGCTGGTGAAAAGCACGTTTTGTGCCTCAGTTGTTTCCAGTATCCGGAATGCCCTTGGGGAGAAAGCCAACCTTATTTTTGTTGTTATTTTATTAGAATATATCTGTAATACATAGTAACTTTGAAGACATGAAAATAGGATGATAAATGACTTTAGAATACATGATCAATAATGAGTTATTGATAATGGGTTATGAAGGATTAAGAATTCTTACTATTTGCAGTGTGTTATTCTAATCAATTCTTGGGCACCACAGTTCACAAACACTGAAGTGAGTGTAGAAATACCACGCTGGAGAACAGCAGTCATTCCAAGGCACTGGCAGTCAGATGTGGTTACTGTGATTTCCACTACCCAGCACCAACTATGGGAAATAGATATTCCTTTCTAGATTTTTCTGTGCTGTATCTCAAAATCAAGGTTATATTAAATATACAGTTCTGTATTCTTGTTTTATTCCATTAACAGTTTTGTAATCACTCGTCTGAAATGTGAAAATGAAAATGTGAGTTTTAATAGTTGCATGATAAGTCTCTTATGTGGGCATTCCATGGTTGTTTAAACAAATTAATTATCGTTTAAACATTCATTATTTAAACAAGTTCATTATCGGAATGTTTAAGAACATTTTTTTTTTTTTTCAGACAGGATCTCTCTTGTGGTTTAGGCTGGCCCTGAGCTCACTATGTAGCCCAGGCAAGCCTTGAACTCACAGCAATCCTCCTGCTTCTGTCTCCCAAGTGCTGGGATTACAGGCGTGAGCCACCACACCTGGAATTGTGGTGTGTGGTACTGATTGTTGATGGATGTGAGTCACCATACCCAGCACTGTGGTTTGTGGTTACCAGGGATTGAACTTGGGACCTTGCACTTGCAAGGCAGGCACCAGAATCACTGAGCTAAATCACTGGCCCTACTGTTGAACATTTGACATCTAATGTTCTCAAACATTACTATCAATAACAGTCTCATGCACATCTTTGTACATAAATCTATCGGTATTAATCATATGTCCTTCTTAGAATATACCCCTAGAAGTAGATGTGTTGTACACAGATTATGAACATTTTAAGATCCTTAAAGATGTATAGCCAAAATTGTGTGGTGTTTATGTTACGTATTAGTCAAATATTCATTGAGCAAGCTACCTTATTACTACCATATTACCTCAAGGCAGGTAATATGCTAGGCACTTGAAATATATTGGTGAGCAAAGCACCAGGGTCCTTATTCTTATAGACCTTCCATAGTGGTACATGGCATTAATTCCAGAATTCTGGGAAATTGAAGCAGGAAGCAGGAGAGTCACAAGTTTGAATCCAGCCTGAGTAATTTAGTGTCTTAGTAAGACTGGGCTTCAAATTAAAAGTAATTTTTAAAAAAATAATTGGATATATAGCTCCATTGAAAGGGCTTGCATTAAATTCCCAGTACTGCATGAGGGAAAGAGAGGGAGGAAATGAAGGAGAGAGGAAAGGAGAGAAGTGAGAAAGGAAGAGAGAGAGGAAGAGGGAGTGAGGAAGGGGAAAGGATAAAAGGAGAACAGGAGACGAAAAGGGAGAGGTACAGAAAGAGTGGGTGGGAAGTGGGAGTGGAGGAGAGGAAGAGAGAGACAGACCAACCTAGATGTGAGACAAGAATCTTCTTAGATTTAAATTTAAATTCATTCAGAACTAAGAACAGTGGGTAACGAAAAAGTAAGAACAAATAGAAAGCTCTGACTCCCAAAGTGCCATTTATGCAAATAATTCCAATAAACAAATGGTATTAAAATTTGCTAACCATTATAGCAGCTGTTAAATTACCTTTAAATTATGCATTGTGTTCAGTTAGTTAAGGTTATGGAGATATTTGAAATCGGTTTAACTCTAAATGGTACACAAAGGGAAAAATAAAATATTATTTTACTTCCCGATTTAAAAATCAAAAGGAATTAATTCATTTGTCAAAGGGACTGTGTATTTATTTTTCCACAGAGTTATCTTGGAAAAAAATGTATGAAATCTATGAGTGGGAAAATTTAAAAGGAAGAAAGAGCCTACTAGGAATTCCTACAAAATGTAATAGATTGAGCTCACACAGTGAGATCCTCTCCTATTCCAATCCATAGATATTATGGGGGAAAATGCAATGAAAGAAGAGAATTTGGAAAGGAAAAAAAGGGGAAAATAAGAGCACAAGCCAGGAGAATATATTCATATACATAAATGATAAAGTACTAACTTCTAGCATTTGTAAAATTTCTTAAGATCTATTTTAAGACAAAAACCAAATGAACTGCTAAAAAAGATTTGAACACTACTCCGTAAAAAGTTATCTCACAGAATAAAAAACACTCAATGGCCTTTAAATAAGAAAAGAATCCCAATGTCTTTAATAGAGTGATGAATAATTATGGTTCAAGGCTGAAAACAAGTCTCTCTTGTGGCCAGAAGTTCCTTGTCCCAGCTGTAAAAGACTCTAGTAAATGTGATCCGTTGGGTACAAACAAGATTGTTTGTAGCAGAACTGCTTGTTTTACAAAAAAAAAAAAAAAAAAAAAAGAAAAAAAATTGGAAAGACCAAAGTTGCTGATAACAAGAGCAAGGAATAATGGAAAGGTAGTGAATGAACTATTGCCTCACCCATCAACAAAGATGAATCTCAGAAACATAAAGTTGAACACATAAAACTGTCTCAGAAGACAGCAAAGAGAGTGATAGCATTTTTGTAAAATTCAGAAATTAACTAAAAAAGCCCAAAACTCAGCACCATCCTGTGCTACTATGTTCTATTAAGAAAACACAAAGCAATGGCAATCTGGGAATTTGGAACTGTAGTTATAACCTCCTTCCTGGGCTTTTATTTTAATAGAAACACAGTAAACAAGATAATTAAAATAAAGGTAGATAAAAGTGTTCTGGAGACAAATGATGCAGGTGGGAGTGGGTATGTAGACAGATTTTAAGTAGGATAATGTCATAGGCCAGGCCTGTGGACAAGAGCCCTGTGTCTCTCTGGGTGGAGAGCATCCTGGGACGACCTACCAGAAGTGTGCTTGTTCTCAGAAGTGGCTGAGTCACATTTGTGAAGCCAGTTTATCTCCCTCAGACAATGAAAGCCCAAATACTTCACCTTACATTACCCAGTTCTTCCCGTTTTCCTTTTTTACCTCTTTCTGAACCATATACAGTACTGATTTGGTCTTTAAAGACCTGTCCCCAGTACGAGCAAGTGCAGTTACTTTCTAGGTAAATGTAGTAGTAGTACAAGCAAAATTTTTGTTGTGCAGAACTCACAGTTACATCAAAAATTTTGCTATAATTTATAAGTACTGCAATTTCAAGGAAAATAGATTAGATTGCTGTACCTAAGCTCAATGATCCAGTAAATATAAAATTTAAATATTCCACAGTGGCAATAAGGAATATTTTTGGCTTTAGAATTGGTAGGAAGTTCTGTTTCTTATAGGAATTAGAACATTAGAGACATGCATTAAGATAATAGAATTTTCAAGAAAACCTTATAAACTGGGGTGAAAATTAGATTTGGGCCCTTAGTGGCTGGGATTCTAATTTAACAAGCTGTGGAACTCACCTCATCAAATTGCTAAAGTAATCTCTCATGCCAACAACTGCCTGGGTTAATAAAAAAATATAATGTGTTTTGCATGTTAATAAATATAAGGAAATATACAACTGCAGACCTTTCTTCTTAAATTGCAAACAGGCTGTATGTGACCTTAGCGGAGGCTCTTTGATGTGATGGGGGCATTCTAATTAGTGGGTCAGACTGCTCTCATTTTTCATAGTTCTTGCTATACAAAACTTGCTGCATATGTTTTTTGAAATAGTGATCCCACAGATTCACTCTGATGAGTACAGCAGATAGTTGTTCTTCATGTGTTGGCTTCACCCTCTTTCTAAACAATATCCTGTGTTATTAACAGAATCTGGAACCGCACCATTTTCATTAATCAAATTACTTAGGGAAGAGTTTTCGTGTTGGGAGCTGTGGACAACTTACTTGAACATAAGACTTACTGGGACTTACTTACTTGGATTTGAGGATGTCTGCCCTGCCCTGAGGAATCAACTACTGGAATTATTGCGGACATCTATCCCATCCTGTGGGATTTTAAATTACAAGGGTTACTGCACTAGGATTATTGACTTTAAGATTTACTGGGACTTACTGGGATTTAAGGATATCTGCCTGCCCTATGTAATTTTCAACTACAGGGATTGTTCTAAGACTGCCCTGTTTTATGTATGGTAGGATTATAGTCTGAACGCTTGGTACCAAATAAAGGTGCAGTGAGCTCGAGTTATGAGCTCTTCTGCTCCTGCTTCTGCTGCCACAGTATTTGCCTTTGGCTGTTGCTGCTCAGAGTAGCAAGAGTCAAGCCCAGGCTCAGCCCAGGCTTTTTTCTCTAGGCTCTGACTTTGTTGGTTGTTGGTTGTTGGTTGTTAATCCTTTTGCTATGGGATTCACAGGGGATTGGAGTTTGCCATGAGGGTTCTAACTGAGTCCTCTTCCTCAGACTCCCACATTTTCACAGTGAGCACTTTTCACCAAAGTGCAAAACAATAATAACATACAACACTTATGCATTTAGAAATTAGAGCAATACATGTACAAATATGTACAGAATGTCTCATCAACACTCTTATGAGAAGTTTTACTTTAAGATGTTTGATATGGTTTCGGGGAAGAGGTCAAGGGACTCGCAGACTGTCTTCTTGCCTCTTCTGTCCCCTCGGCTCTGCTTGGGTCAGCTATGAGACTATTTAACAGTAGAATTCTGAGTTTTTACTATTCATTAACTCCTATTTGACCATTTCTCTTTTAGATTTTGGTTTGTTTTACTAAAGAGATAAGATTATATATGTGATATGTGACAAATGTAAATATATGTGTGTAATATATACAGATATATGTATTGTCTTAGTGAATTTTTCTCAATCAATTTTTATTATTTTTTTCTATTTTCATTTATCTGGAAATTTAACTATTTAATCTTTGGAGTTTTTTTTTCTTTAAGATTTATTATTGCTTGTCTTAATGTAACTCTTTATAACTACTAATTTTGGATTTTGAGTAGTTACTTTAATGAGGCAATTGTGGAAATTTTCTAGATTGTAATATTCCTTTTTTCTTTTAAACCTGAGCTTTTATTATTCTTGGTCTTTTGGTGCTGAAATTCTTGTTTTTAAGCTTTTAGGTATTTTGTTCATTCAATCTTTTATCTCATATAAGGGCTGATCAATAACTATGGTGTGTGTTCAGCTATCTTATCTTTGACAAAGGGGCTAAAAAGGAAAGATAGCCTCTTTCACAAATGGTGCTGGGAAAATTGGTTGTCCACATGTTGAAGATTGACTCTGACTGTGCACTCAACTAAAATAAAAATGGACCAAAATCTAAATATTAGTAGAGAAACACAATCTGTTGGAAGACAAAATAAGTAAAACTCTTGAAGATGTAAGAGTAGGCCCAGACTTTATGAAGAGATCCTTGATTGCACAAGAAATAATACCGACTCAACAAATAAGATCATGTCAAATTTAAAAGCTTCTGTACAACAAAGGAAACCATCAGAGTAAAACAAAACAAAACAAAACAAAATTATAGAGCCTGGATTTAGCTCAGTGTTTCCAGTGCCTGCTTCGCAAGTGCAAGGTCCCTAGTTTGACCTCTGGTAACCACATACAACAAGGCCAGGCATGATGATTCACACCCACCAGGAATCAGTACTATACACCACAGTGCCAGGTATGGTGGCTCAAGCCTGTAATCTCAGCACTCAGAAGGCAAAGGCGAGGATCTTTATGAGTTTGACACTAGCCTGGGCAACACAGTGAGCTCAGGACCAGCCTGAATTACAAAGTAAGACCCTGTCTAAAAAAAAAAAAAAAAAAGAGAGAGAAAGAAAGACAAGCTATAGAATGGGAAAAACTTCTTTCGAGCTACTCCTCAGACAAAAGACTAATATATAGAATATGTAAAGAGCACAAAACAAATTAGAGGGCCAGAGGAATTAGCTCAATGGTTTCAGTGTCTTCCTAATAATCACAAGGTCTCAAGTTCAATGCTTGTTACCACATATCATAATGTTGGGCATGGTGGTTCATGCCTGCCATCCCAGCACTTGAGAGACAGAGGCAGGAGAATTGCTGTGAGTTTGAGGTGAGCCTAGACTATATAGTGAGTTCAGAGCCAGCCTAAACTACAAAGCAAGACCCTATTAAAAACAAACAAACAAATAAAAAAACAATTCTACAAAGAAAATCAAACAAATGCTGGGGAAGATGAGAGTGCAAACTGATACAATCACTATCAAAGTCAGTATGAAGATTTCTCAGAACACTAAAAATAAAAGTGCCATTTGACCCAGATTTTCCCCTTCTAGGATTTCCTCAAAAGAGTTAAAGATATATTACCGTGATGCATGCATACCGATGTTTATAGCAGTACAGTTTATAGTAGCCTTATTTTGAAAGCAACCTATATGTCCATCAACAGGTGAATGAAGAAAAATGTAGTATTTAAATATAATGGAGTCCTACTCTGCCATACAGAAAGATAAACTTTAGTCCTTTGTGGTAAAATGGATGTACCTTGAGACCACAATGTTAAGTAAAATAAATAAAACATACAAGCTTAACTATGGCATGATTTTTCTTTTTTTAAAATCTTTATTGGTACATTAAATATACACATCATGATTGCACTCCATAATGGGGATTTGTACCAGTATAAGACACAACTTAATTCTCATTTTTTCCCATAGCCCCACCCACCCTACCACCCCCCCAACACATAAAATTTGTTTCCTTACTTTTTTGTTACAATCTCAACATTGTCCCCTTTCACCTTATTTTACATTGAGCATTTTCTATTTCACAATATATAACAAACTATGGCATGATTTTTCTTTATAAGAAACCCA
This sequence comes from Petromus typicus, assembly GCA_004026965.1. Lineage (NCBI taxonomy): Eukaryota > Metazoa > Chordata > Mammalia > Rodentia > Petromuridae > Petromus > Petromus typicus. Next base: position 85,570 of record PVIR01003428.1, read on the forward strand.
ACATATAAATAAGGTGTAAAATAAAAGACAGCAGGAAAACAAAAAGAGAAAAAACATATTGTAATACAGCATGGTCAATGTATTCAAAAGTGAACCTTGATTTAATAAAACTATCTTATGTGTTTGAAGTTTTATTGGCCTGTTCATCTGTCTTTATGATAATTAACAATAAAAAGTTCCAAATAAATGAATTTGATGCTTTTAAAAAAAAGAAAGAAGAAAATGGAGGTGGAGGTGGAAGGAAAAAAAAACAATTAAGATGTGTTATGTCCATGCACCCATTCCCCACAAATGAATGTCATTGTTATATATTGCAAATATGTACTAATACAATTTTTAAATATATAAAAAACTGTAGACTGTTTATATAAAACTATACTACAGCAAACTATATGTTACCATTAAACCTTCTCAAAATACTCCCCTTCACTTTGCATATACTTTTCCCATTATTCTCGCTCTCTTGGGAAGCAGCCTGGAAGTCCTCTTTCATGTCTTTATGAAAAATATTACTGTGAATGCTGCTGCTGAATGCCATCCAATAAAACGCCAGCTTGTAAAACTATTACAGTGCATCCCCATCTATTTTATTCACCGGATCTAGCACCACGAGACTTCTGGCTCTTCCCCAAAGTTAAAATCACTATGAAAAGTAAATGTTTTGTATCAGTTTAATACATAAAAGCAGCCATGACAGGGTAACTAAAAATACAAAAGAGTTCTTAAGTACAGCTTCAAAAAGTGGCAAGAATGATGTGATAAGTGTATTCAAGGTGAGGGGGAATATTTTGACAGGAAATTAATGCACTGTTTTGGTATTAAGAGGTTTTCACAATGTAAACATTCAATGTTCTTTTTTTTTTTTTAGGGGGGTGTGTGTCTCACTACCCAGTTCAGGTTGGCCTTGAACTTACTATGTAGCTGAGGCTGGTTTGGAACTCAGGGCAATCCTCTTGCCTCAGCCTCACAAGTGCTGGGATTACAGGTGTGCACTATTCTGCCTCACTTCTCTGTATTATTTTTTTTAGCTATACCTGTGACCCATAGGTACTGTGAGCATATGAATAATTCTGTATACTGAACTAATTTCAGGAGTGAAAGGGAGTCTTGTTAATAATCTTTCTGGGACAAAATCATAAACTGAAGCAGTTCTAGACAAATCTGCTGCAGAATCATTCAATCTGTATTTGAATTTTTAGTTCCTCCCTACTCCACTGTTCCTAGGCACCATGAAAGTGGTAGCATTTCTGGTTTTATTTAATAGATATTTCCTCTCTTCCAGACCTATTTTTCCAAAAACATTTATAAAAATAGGTGACTATTTATATTTGACAAAAACTTTACTGGGAAATTTCAGGGGAATGGGATATAAACATCCCCCTGAAGTCTATGTAGCCTTTTCCAAAACTGAGATGGAGTAGCTCTTGAGTTTGTCCACCCACACTTCCAGGACTTTCTGTGTGCCTAACACCCAGTGGTCTCTGACGTCCTTCCCATTGGATTCACCCTTCCAACAACATGCCACCACTCAGGAGGGACTGGTCCCAGGAAGAACTCTTGGCGAAGCTGTCTGAGCAGTCCTGGATGATTTGGTAAAGAATACACATCCACAGGGAAGTGGCATTGGAAGGATATTGAGGAGATGCCAGTGTTGTCTCTGCCTTCCTGGATTATTCATATTTTATGTGTATTTTTGGGTTTGAATGTTCTCTCTAAGACAAAAGACATTTCCTGGTACCTGAACTTTTCCAGTTCACTTTTATCATTATGGGGAACCTGAGAAAGGTGGCCAATGCAAGAGTTTGCCTTAGTAGGACATCTTTTGCAAATTTGAATCCCATGCTTCTGCTGAAAGCCTTCTTGTCTGAGAGACCCTTACCACACAGTCATGACCCTTGTTGACTTCCAAACACATAAGTGATCATTCTGTCTCCACAAAGACCTTAAGGGACCTTAAGTGCCCCTGAGGAGCTGTTGGCCCCTTCTAATAATTATTGCTGTGAAGTTTTCTTTAGTTGGAGGTGTAATAAATTGTAATATATCCCATCACTTTATACTTCACCAAGAAAGAAGAACCACACTGCCAATTCCACTGTTGCATGCTATCCATTTTAAAATGTGCTCTAATTTTATAGATATTAACATGTGAAAAATATATTTTTCTTTCTACTTTTCATCTCTCAGTTATTAATCTCTCCCAAGGCCCAGGCACAGGGAGCTGGGGATGGACGGGAGGCTAGAGGCCTGCCTGCCGTTGTTCAGCGTGACTCATTACCATGCTCAGTGCCCTTGGCTTGACTTCTGGGGAGCGACCTTCCCATCAGTCCCCACCCTGAGCGGGACCAACAGTTAAAAATAGCTGGTAAGTTGCATACCCTCAGACTCTGGCAAATGGCAGAGCCAGGATTTAAGCTCAGGAATTCTGACTGTAGTCTCACATAGATATATTATAGTGCTTCCCTAAATATCCACACACAACATTTTTGATAACTTCCGGGAGGGGGGGAAGAAAATTGTGATTTTTAGAAATTATATGATGTACATTGGAGAACTTATAAGAAATGGGGTTGTCATCAAATGTGGTTCATTCGGGCCAGGGAGTTAGCTCAGTGGTTCTGGCACCTGTCTTGCAAGCGCAAGGACCCGGGTTCGATCCCTGGAAACCACATACCATACTGGATGTGGAGACTCACGCCCAGCAGCAACCAGTACCACATACCACAGTGCCGGGCGTGGTGGCTCACACCTGTCATCCCAGCACTCAGGAGGCAGAGGCAGGAGGATTGCTGTGATGTGAGTTGGAGGCTGAGCTCAGGGCCAGCCTGAACCACCTGTCTCAAAAAAAAAAAAAAAAAAAAAAAAAAAAAGTGTGGTTCACTCACTCACATAAGGACCTTCTTTGGGAGAATGGGGACAGGACTGTTTCTGAAGTCATGATGTCAATGTTAGTAAGAGCAGTGCTGTTCCTCAACAACTATGACTTAACTTTATCTTGAAGTCATTGTGAATCTGGAAACTGTGGAAAGAACCACACATCCTTCTTTAATGAGGTTGATACACAAGAAATACAACTCCCGCCCGGTTTGGAGCTTACTTGTCTCCAGGCCCACGCCGGAAGAGCGCCCAGGGACTGAGTTTAGCAGCGGGCGGCTCGGGAAACGGCGACTGCAGCACCGAGTCTGCGCCACTGAATCTGCGCCGGGTTTGGAGTTTGCTTGTCTCCAGGCCCACGCCGGAGGAGCGCCCAGGGACTGAGGTTAGCAGCGGGCGGCTCGGGAAACGGCGACTGTGCCACTGAATCTGCACCGGGTTTGGAGCTTACT